>JBCNYH010000016.1:3636182-3647561 GCA_039654325.1 Tandanus tandanus
GCAAGAAATAATATGATGTACAGTTGATGCTGAAGCAGACATTGCTAGCTATGAGTCCTAATGGAGCTTTTGAGGGAGTCATCAGAAGGCGAACTACACCTTCTGTGCAGCCAGTTGTTCTGTGGATAGTTTAACTTGCATGATCAAACTTACCTATGTGTACCAAGGGTGTCTGAAACTACAGACAGTTTCCACAGAAAGTGTGCTCACCAGACAAGTGAGACACTTCCCAAAAAAATGTACGATCAAAATTTATTAATAAAAAAAAATTATTAAATGGAAAATAAATTTACCTACCAGCAAAAGCAAGAGTGGTGATGTTCGTTTTATTGTTTTCTCAGAAAAGAGATTTTTGGTGCTCAAAACATACCCCAGATCTACAGAAAATAATCCCAGTAGCAATATACAATGCATTACTAAAGCACACAAACGTTACATGCACTCTGTCCATCACCATAATGTTAGCATTGGGTAAAGAATGCCGCAACTGAATGACCAATCTAAGAGACAAATGAAAATATACTCGAGCTGTTTGAAACTCTTTCACTTGGGAGTATTTCGAACATTCGAGAACATATTTACCCCGCACTAGCCGATTATTTTAGGCGAACGTTATTTCTGTCTGTGATATTGTTGTAACGGTCGCTCTGCTGACCAGTCCAATTCAACATTTTAGACACATCTGGAAAAGATGTGAGACCATTACTGAGCATGCGCAAGTATTTCCCCTTCGGTTGTACAGCCGTGGAGTGTCCTCAAAACAGGTAAGAAATTTCAGTACACTAAAATAACGTTAGCAGGAAGTAGCATATGAATTACAGTCAACCCCCGTTTATCACAGGGGTTATGTTCCAGAACTCCCCCCGCGATGTAGAGAGACCACCCCTTTAACACCTATTTTTTATAGTGCATGACCTAAACACTCCTCCCACACTCTTTATTAACACTTTTTAAACATATTTAAACACAAATAAAACATTTGTAAGCATAAAATTCATATGTAACGGAATAAATACACGTACAGTAATAACTTTTTTTTTCTCCTGAATGGTCTTTGCCAAGGGTGGGGCGTTTTGGTGGCATCGTAGGGCTTTAAATAAAGCGCAAGATAACACAAAACAAAAAGATATTATGAGCCAAACACTGGTAAGCGATGTGCACTATGTAGCAAAACACATGTAAGTGGGGAGAGAGAGGGAGAGAGAGAGAGAGAGAGAGAGAGAGAGAGAGAGAGAGAGAGAGAGGATGCCGGTGGCACCAAGCTTCCAAGCGAGATACTGTAACACCAACAGCCAATCAGCTTCCAAGTGAATGAAAAGCATGCTCTGATTCGTCGAGTCTCCATCTCTGACCAATAGCGTGACGCGTAAGAATTCATCAGGCTCTTTCTGAGGCGTTTACCGTTACAGGTAGTTTCACTTTTCGGATGGTTCTTATCTTGAATATGAAGGATTGCGCTTCATCCTGTACACACGTACTGTACATACAGTAATCAGAAATGCCATACAACTTTTACATACAGTATATACACAATACATACAGTAAATATATTTATTAGGGATTCTCTCTGTACCAATCAATCTACTTTACAGTACTACTAATTTTATCACCTATTTTTCACAATTTATGTCTTCCCACTGCTTTACAACCATCATTGAAATTCAGCCAGTAATGCAGTATATGTTAGAATGCCTAATTTTAACATAATATAATTCTAGGCTATTAGGAGTAAATGGTGAAAATGACAGGTTCACTTTCTGTCCTCTCAGATTGCCGTTTTCTGTCCTTGTAACATTAGCACCATGACCTAATCTTTAAAACCCTTTTGTCATCACATTATTATTGATGCAGGTCTGAAATTTGTTGTGGGAATATTTATTTATCTAATTAAGTGAAATAATTCACAATTTTGCCGAGGTTCTAATTTTTTTTTTTAACTTAATTCAGTGGGACTCCTTGGGTGCACTTTCTGTGGAATCTGCCTTCTGCTTGCAAATTATTTTCATTTGCTTTTAGGAGATCTTGTAGGTTTCTATAGGTTTTGCAAAAAGATTTTATAAATTGCCTGAAAGCTGCTTTAATAACTGTATTTTGCATATATTTAGTTAAGCAAGCACTTTTCTTTTACTAATTTCACTAATTTTATTTTACTACTTTTACTAACTTCTTTGATCCAGAATTTGATGTTACATGACAAGACTTTTGTCCAGCCTAGAATGGACATGTTCGTCTTTTATTAGCTGTAAAAAGCATAAATAAATGTATAATTTCCTGCTGCTTTCACAAAACAATCTGTATACTTGAAGGATTATTGTAAGGCATAGCTGATGAAAATCGGTTAATCAGAATGAAGTTATCAGTTGTTGTCAGTATCAGGCACACATGCGACAAAACTTCTGTCGATGACTGTATAGTTAGATTAATGTATTAGTGGAAAAGATTGATTTACCAGTGTGAATTCTTCTCCAACATCTTTCAGCTGTTTTAACCTTTCAATAAATCGCTCGATTTTATCTGCTACTTCTGGATCAGTGGCCTGAAAAGAAATACAAAGACTGAGCACATGCAAAAGGCCTGGGCACTAATATATTTGACACGAACATGCAATAACATTCTCATTTGTACACTAATTGCCCTGTTTCTTATATATGACAGGACTAGGAAATGAATAAACCATGCACTCAGTATAATACTGTGTTACACTGTACAATAATATATATAATATCTTAAACCTACAGAAGGAAACCCTGTCAACAAGAAAACTAACAAGCTAGCAGACACAGAGAGAAAAAAACAAACACTAACAACTAAAACCTTAACATCTGTTTGCGTACAGAATGATGCGTCCCCCCTTTCTGGATCTCTCGGTCAATCAACTGTAGCCTCGCTGACAAACTTGACAGTAAAGTAATGCTTTAAAAAATGATTTCTGAAGTAAAATTTAAATTGTGCAGATATTGGTATAGAACTAACTGTTTAATTTAGAGCGAAAGGACAGAAAACCGGTTTAGATGTAAAAAATAAAGAAATTAAAAATAGGCTGCTATCCAGTTGGCATACATGAGGATGGGTGGACCAAAAATATAAATACTTAAACTAGAAGACAAATATAGATATATGTATAGTTGGTGATCATCAAACACTTATTAGATCTGTGACCAGGAGAAAGAGCACACACCCTCCGTATTGGTTGATCTTGTTGTAATCCTGCTACCACTCTGTCGAGGAGTCCCTCAATGGTGGACAAAGCTGAAAAGAAATAAACAGTTCTTAAATACAAACCAGTATATGCTTCAGCATCACACCAGTGGCTCTCATGAAGCAAAGGGAATCGTAATTCAGTTACAGATATACTCACAGCCCTTCTGTGTGAATGCAGGGATTTCAAAGTCCAGCTCGGGTATTCTTGTATTGGCACTGTCTGTTTTTACTACCTCACGGTTCATATCCTTAAAAACGAAAATACACAATTTATCGATGCTTTAGAACCAACTGGAGCACAAGGAATAAGAGAAGTCTGTATAATGCAATGCACAATGTACTCATCTTTTATGATTGAGAAAAAAAAAAAAACTTCCGTCAGCACGGTGGCACAGTGGTTAGCACGTCCACCTCACAGCAAGAAGGCCTGGTTTCGACTCCTGGGCTCGGGCGTTTCTGTGTAAAGTTTGCATGTTCTCCGCGTGCTTGCGTGGGTTTTCTCCGGGTACTCCGGTTTCCTCCCACAGTCCAAAAACATGCATGATAGGCTAATTGGTTGTTCCAAATTGCCTCTAGGTGTGATTGTGAAGGGTTGTGTGAGTGTTGGCCCTGCGATGGCCTGGCGAGTTGTTCAGAGTGTACCACGCCCTCGCCCAGAGTCGGCGGAGATGTGCGCCAGCCTCCCCACGACCCTAATTAGGAATAAGCGGCTTAGAAGATGAATGAAAAAAATCTTCCATGCAGAGGAACTATCTTGTGCGACACAAAGATATTTATTAATTCATTCACTGAACTGCGTAATCCTACTGAGTTCATGGGAAGGCTGAACTGCTCGTCAGACCATCGCAAGGCAACACACAACCATTCACACTCACACCTAGGGTCAATTTAAAACAGCCCATTTGCCTGATGTGCATGTACCTGGATTGCGAAAGGAAACCAGATTACCCGGAGGAAACCCACACAGGCACGAGGAGAACATGCAAACCGCACACAGAGACGTCCTTGCCGAGCCCGGGATTCGAACCCAGGACCTTCTTGTTGTGAGGTGGACGTGCTAACCAGTGAAAATGAGACATTAATTACATCAGTATGTTATTCTGCAGGTACACACTAATGTAATCTTCTGGTCAGCATTAGAAAATGTTATTGATGACAGTGATCACCTCTCTAGTCTTTATGTGGAGTGTGTAACAGACCCCCTGCTCTTGGATCCGTCCTGCAGACTGGATCTCTGTGTTGGTCCAGTGACAGTGGGGACATGTGAAGGAACTGATGATGATTTCCCTGAAGAAGGGGATTTTGGTTAGGAGAAGACGTGTTTTTCCCTGAAGAAGAGATAAAAGACATGCTACCGAGACGCCAACAACAAATATCTCGATTTGTTTTTAATTATTATTATCAAAATTATTATGATAATTACGATCACTGTTAGTGCTGTAATTAGATCACTTACATTCTCATAACAGTTCATACACAGGCTCTCGATTTCAGTGGGTTGAGCGTCCTCCTCATCTGCGTTTATATCTTTAAACATTGCTCCACGCACACACTCGTCTTCTATCACCGACATTGTTTGGGAAATCCTACTCAGATATTTACTGACCGTAGAAAACAACTCATGGGTAAAGCTTGAAGGATAATCTATCTAGAAAAGTCCTCCAGCCAGACGCACATGGAGATCCGCCTTCTCACTTCCGGGTCAAGAGTTAATCAGTGCGCCAAAATAAAAGTCCCCGAATGAGGCGGAAGTAAAAGAATGAGAGAACTAAGAGCACCAAGAGTTAAGATTCTGAGCCCTCTAATTACCCCAGAGATAAAACAGGGCTGTAGTTCAGTTCTTCTTGTTTGTTTATTGTTTTTTTAACGGCGTTATGGCCACTCTTTGGTCTGGAGTTTACTTGGTCCAAATAAAAAAAAAAGTTCTATTCTCAGTTCTTTTTATGCCCCATTGTAATTGCTGTATAGTTGTTTTTTTCCCTTATGCTAAAAAGCCATAAAATACCTTTTTTTTTTAATTCTTTCCATTTTTCCCTTTCATGGTAAAAAGCCACTCTGTGACATCATCACTACTTCTTTGTGACATCATCTCTCTTGGACATGTGATACCTTCACAGATCCCAGCCCCTCTCTGGAACAATCATGTTCTCATCATCACATCACCCCTCTTCATCACTCCATCATTCAGTTGTCGTCGTCCCCCCATCCCCACCAAAAAAAACCCCTCTCTGTGACATTCCCACCATGTGGCCTTCCTCTTTTCCTCCTACCATGCAGTTCTATCCTCAACATTCTTGCCCAAACCATCTCAATCTGGCCACTCTCACTTTACTCTAACCAAACATTCCTACCTGTACTGCTGCTCTAAGATATTATTTTGTAATTCTGTCCATTCTAGTCACTCTTAAAGAAAACCAGTGTCTCTGCTGTTTTTAGTGTTTGTCAGTGCTTCTGTCTTATGTCCAGCACTCATACTCTCTCATCTCCTCATCACCGCATGCTCTTCATTAGTCTCTTCGCTTGCAGCTATAGTTTAACCATTATCTCTCAACAAGGCGGTTATCCTACCTGAGATTGTGGGGATTCATAAACATAGGCGGGAACCGGGGAATCGGACTAATGAGTAAAAGACATTTAATTATGGAATCCCACATAAGAATATTACGTGATATATGAATGTGGACATAAAGTTGTATTAGGTAAGATTTGTGAAAAGGAGGCCTCTAATTGAGTCCGAAAGTATGAGGTCATGTCAAAAAAAAAAAAAAAAAAAAAGATTTCATCGATTCATTCAAATTTTGTTTTTGGATGATGTGTAAAATGAGATTCGTTTTAAAATTAGCTCATCAACACAGAACCCACAGAGTTTCCAAAATATTTGTATATACAGAACTTCTACACTGGACTGGCCCCCAAGAATTCTCAAAAATATTTTAATTTACGAAGTGTGTTTGCTGCTCTGTTATGTGTTCATAGTCATTTGTGTAATAGTATGGAAGTATGAGTATTCAGACACAACCCAAAACCCAACCCATGGTGAGAAATGAGACCTGCTGGTCTGAACTTTATATAGATTTTTTTTGTCAAGTTACCAAAAAATTGCATCATGCAAAAAAAAAAGAAAAAAGAATACTAGTTATTAACTTCAAGGTTTTCTTCTCACTCCCTGACATGACCAACTTGTTTGGCTCCCCCCGGGTATGAATAAGGTGTGCGTGTGTGCATGTGTGTATGGTGCCATGACGCATCATTCTACCCAGGGTGCATTCCTGCCTCATGAAGTGTTCCCAGGATATTCTCTGGATCCACTGTGATCCTGATGAAGACAACAGTTACTAAAAATTAACGATTGCATGTTTATTCCCTCACAGAATTTCTAATTCCTTAAATACACAAGGCTTCAGCAGTAAACATCTGTTTAATGATTTCTTCATGAAAATCTTCATATACTTTTAGAATAATGATTCATTAAATGGTACACAGAATATCCTGATTCATGTTTCTCTAAACAGAATTTGCTTAATTTATTTTGGTAAATAAGGTATTTGGTCATAAAAAAGTCTCGAGCTGTTCCATTAAGAGACCTCCATGTCCACTGTGCTGCTGCTGGGGTTCGCAGCTACCGTGCTGGCAACCAAGCGCTCCCGGCTGCCGAAAACTTCCGCCACGGCAGCTACATCACTGATGTCCCATACACGCAGCCCATCCATCTGTCCTCCAAATGCATAAACGAAGGGCAGGTCAGGACAGCAAGCTGCACAGAACAGCACTCCCATTTTCATGTCTCTGGAGTGAATGAGCTTGGGCTTGTTTCCAAGGATATCCCAGACTTTCACGTGTTTGTCGGCAGAGCTTGTAACCAGACAACCATTCACTTGACTGCTAAGGTCCATACCTGACACCTCTCCATCATGTGCCCTCAACGTGAAAAGTAGCTTGTCTGATCTGGCATCTAAGCAGTAAATGAAGCCATCCTCTGTACTTGCAAGGAAATTGCAGGGTGAGAAGTGATTCCACACTACCCGCTCCACCTGACCGCTGAACCGCCAGATGCGATTGCTGGATTCTGGATTGCGACAGTCGTACAGGATAGCTGACTTATCATAAGACCCGGTGATGAGAGTCTGTGCCTCGAATGGGTGGAACTTAAGAGTCTGGACCTTATCTGTGTGACCCCTTAGCGTTGTCGCAGGTTTGCCTTGCACAAGATCCCAAAGAACCACTGTCTCGTCAGCGGAAGCACTTCCCAAAACATTCCTAACCATCTTGTTCCACGACAAATCCAGTACAGCATCAGTGTGGCCCTCTATAGGCTCAGCAGCATTCTTCTTCTTTTTCTTCTTTTTGGTCTTCTTACTGCCCAGAGAAAACACAGGCTCTAAGCTGTCCACTACATCCAGATCCCACACATCAATAACAGGAGTCATGTTTCCGATGGCTGCATAGTTCCCTGTGCCTTCATCAGGGCTGGGGTCAAAGTTCAGCCACTCGACACTCAGTGGATAAGCAGGCAGGAGGATGTCGTGGTGAACATACAGCGAGTTCTCTTCAGAGTTATATACATAAACTTCCAGATTGCAACAATCTTTCTCAGCCCGACCAGCCAGAATGAGATTATCAGCAGGCTTGATTTGGAAGTCCTCTCGTTCGTATTGGTCTGTGTCTTTAATTGTGACATAAGGATCTTCTTCGTTACTACCAAAAACTGTCAGTCCTGCCAGACTGTCCCCGAGGTTAGCCGTCTCAAGCTCTTCCTCATCATATTTGTCCAGTTTATACTCAGCAAGATCATCTTCCTCTGGTTTTTCTTCATCACCACCAGTCATTTTTGGTGCTGCCTGGGCCTTCTCGTGCTCGCTCTCCAGGCACCCTTCTTCTTCTTCTTCTTCCTCTTCCTCATCACCATCCCTTAATTCATCCTTTGCCTCAGCTATGATGCGCTGCAGCTCCTCTTTGCTCAATTCAACTTTATCCGGTGTTTCCCTCGACACCCCCTTCTTCACCCAACCAACACAAGTTATCTGAGAGCTCATGATCACAACAACTACTTCATAAAGTTGTTGTATAGCCTGGTCTTTAGCTCTGAACCTTCCAAAGGCTTCTAAAATATTGACACTACTGCGAGAAGAAACACGAGGCGTACCTGGGTCCTCAAAGAGCCCGGCGCGATTTGATGACGCAAAACGCGTTGCCGAATGTATCTCCTGATTTTTTTCTCCCATAAAATAAAATGGTCGGGAGAAAACAAGAAACGTTAAAATAATGTCTTCTATTATTGTAACGATGTTTGTATACAATTACGGTAATTTTTTTAAATTGTATTAAAATGAACGCAATTGGTGTAAGCCAAGCACATCATTCGGTGACGTCAGACCTGGGGCTTGTCTGACAGTTCGTGCTAGTTTACGTCTTTAATAGTGAGCAGTTTTTACCAGAAAATATGTCCATGATAACTATGAACTATGAAAAAAATATGTCCATGAATACATATGTAGAAAGCCTTCTTCAGGCCATTTTAAATTCAGGATATCAAACTGCAGACGCCTTATTATGCCACGTCAGGCACGTTAACAGCGCCACCATCTTGGAAGGGGCAACACACTCTCTCGAGTCTATACGAATATATTCAGCCCCCCTAAAATCTCACCATTCGTTTGTCCTGTTTGACATTTGTGTCACTTTGCTTATCGAGGAAAAATAATGATTAATTACTAAATATCATGATATTTTTTCTTTTTCTAGATGTTATGACTTTAATTTAAAACTCCAACATTAGAATTACAGATGCTGGTACCCCAAGGTTAATTTGAAGGGCATGAAACACTTATGAAATGGCATACACATACACACCAAGGTTATCTTCTCTCATTCACTCTCACTCGTTTGCCAAACTGCTTAATCCTACTAGGGACGCAGGTCGACGGCGGGCTACACCCCAAACAGTTCGCCAGACCATCACATGGCCAGTACACACGCAAAAATTCATACTCACATCCACACCTTGGGGCAATTTAGAACAGCCATACTGTGCATGTCTTTGGATTGAAGGAGGAAACCAGAGTACCCACAGGCATGGGGAGAACATGCGATCTTCACACAGAAACCGAGCCTGGGACTTGAACCCAGGACCTTCTTGCTGTGAGACAGATGTGCTAACCATTACACCACCATGCCATTATTCATCTGATTTTTTGTTTGTTTGTTTGTTTAAGAAAAGACACACAACACCTCTATCTGGGTTATGAAAGGTTAACACTCCCTTCATAGGTTATTCCAGTCAACAACACAGCACATGCTTCTCTAAGATATATTTCATTTTAATTAAAGGTAATGGACAGAACCATTGGTTAATATAATGTTGAAAATTGCTATTCAGTCAACTTCTTTCTCTTCATAAGTTGCGTTCACACAGGAAGCGGCAAGCTAATTGCTCACCGCCGACCAACATATGACCGCCTGGCGAGAGAGGCGAATCGCGTCAAGTCTCAGCTATTGTTTCCCGCTTTAAAATCTTTGAGTGAAACTGTGGGCAGCATCGTGCTTCCCTACAGCAAGTATGTGAGAGCCTTTATTATTATTATCTCATATTGCTTGAGTTTGTGCATGATGAGCCAAAAACAGTTAGATCTGTTGGCATCTCCGCTCTCTATTTGAGAAAAAAAGCACCAATGACATCACCACTCCTGCTGAGTTCACCCAATGACACAAGCCCGGTATCATCATGAGAATAATAGACTTGTTCAAGAGCTCTGTTTAAATTTAGTACACCTCCAAACCATGTGCACCAGTTAACTAGCTAACCCACTTAATGTACATTTCGTGTGGCTCTAAATAAACTTATGAAAACAGCGGGAGATTTAAACTCATGTTAATGGTTTCCATACAGAAACACTACTTGGACCTCCAGGTTTGGAAGCTTTTGTCAATCAACAGTATCTTTAAGCTCTGACTGGTAATCGGTTGACTGTCGTGTGAAAGTTCAGCTCAGTTTAACTCCTAACCTACTTCGTGTCCCGCAAGAAAATTTCGCCTCGCCTCGCATCGCTTGTATGGCACACGATCATTGAAATAGCATGCTCGCTTCCTGTGTGAGCACGGCTTTACAGTACAAGCTTTTATTTCAGTATGATTATATTTCCTCACTGTAAGCATGCATGACCCACATGGTACAGAGCAGCGTTACACCTTATGATAAACCAAACAAGTTAACCTTTTAAATTGGGAAGCGGAACCCTTTGGTTTATGTGGCTAATACTATACACTGAATTATAATATAGTCTCACATTGGAATAAGCATGAGTGCATGTGTGTGAATTGTGTTCAACAGACAGCTTGTGCTTCATGCCCAGTGTTCCTGGAACAAGCTTCATCACAAAAGCATTTGCTGGAAATGAACCAATAAAGAAAATGTTCCCACATTGTTGATACACCAAATGTGTACCACTCCTTCACTCCTTAAAACGACACTATCCCCGACTCCCCCCTCACATCCAATACAGTGCACTGTATGAAACAGGTATGTTCCTGAAAGTGATGTAATAACACAATTTGTTCCTAGTACAATAGTATGAACTATGATAAATAAATTGGTTAAGGTGTTCTTAATGAAAAAAGGGCACATTTGAATAGGGATCTATTTATTCACTCTGTGTAAGGTCTTCATATTTATGTTTTAAATTGCATTTTTCTCAGCTCACAAAATAACTATTAAGTAGTCATAGGTCAATGCATACAGATTAGGCCTACCGGGATCAACAGAGTATAGTTGGTCTAGTGTCTATTCAATAAAGTAAGTCACTGTTATTTTATCTTTAATCGACTTCTTCAATGGTTGGTCCAGAGGACCCACCACCAGAGGGAGCACCACCAGCTCCAGGGAATCCACCTGGCATGCCCCCAGCACTCTGGTACAACTTGGTGATGATGGGGTTGCAGACCTTCTCAAGTTCTTGCTGTTGGTGCTCATATTCTTCTTTTTCTGCAGTCTGTGAAACAAAGAAAATATTACAGGCAAAAGACATCTAATAGCAAAGACGAAGTCACGAAGCTAAGCCGGGATAGTTGTAAAAGAAGAAGAGTTAAGTTTACCTGGTTTTTGTCGAGCCAGCTGATGACCTCATTGCATTTGTCCAGGATCTTCTGCTTGTCCTCATCACTGATTTTACCCTTCAGTTTCTC
>JBCNYH010000016.1:3661158-3672561 GCA_039654325.1 Tandanus tandanus
TATATGGCTGTGCTGTAAACTTATCAATGATGAACTTGAATCTGAACAAATTACTGATTTTATTGGCCTTGTGTCTTTGACCCACTGAACAGCTAATAATATTGCAAGCATTTCTCCTGTGTATACTGAAAGTCCACCATTTATCCTTTTCCCTATTGTGATATGAAACTCTGGCACAATGAAACTCGATTAGTTGTATTCTTGGATGCGTCTTGATAAATCTGAACATGATCATAATATCAACTAATATGTTCCTGCAATATATGTGAGTTCAAAATGTCTTTTATTTCATTGTCTTTATTTCTCTTTTCCAACAATGTGAAATCTACTGTAGCATCTGGAAGTATCCATGGTTGTATCGCTGGTAATAATGGTACAGTTTGACATATTGAACTGACCTATCTTGAGTTCTGTTGCCTTCTGATTCACAGTCCAACCAAAGCTCTTTACCTCTTTTGTTTCTTTTTCCCAGCACGGTTTCACTACCTCTTGTGTTGGATGATTCTGTACATGACCTCGTAGATTTACCCAGAAATTAAGTGTTAGCTGTTCTCTTCTGAGTTCAGATGGTATGTCTCCCATCTCCACCTGTAGTGATTATGTCGGGGTTGTTTTAATTGCCTCTGTACAAAGTGTCAGTGCCTGGTATTGAATGTGAATTAATTTTTGTAAAGTGTATCAGCTGCTGAACTATAAACTACACACCCATAATCTAATCCTGACCTGATTAATCCTGTGTATATGGCCTTCAAGGCTGTTCTATCTGCTCCCCAGTCACTCCTAGCTAAACACCTCATGATGGATAATACTTTCTTGAATTTGTCTTCAACTTTTGGGATGTGTATGGCCCATGTAACCCTTTCATCAAACCAAACACTCAGATATCTGAATTCTTTTACTTTTTCTAGTTTTTGATAATATAACTTCAGTTTACCTTCATTACCAACTCTTTTTCTTGTAAAAATCATTGTCTTGGTCTTATCCACTGAAAATTTAAATCCCTATTTATAGGACCACTCTTCAACTTTCGAAATCACTTCCTGCAGTTTTCCAACTATAAACTCCAAATTCCTTCTTCTCTTCCACATTGCTCCATCATCTGCAAAAAATAATTAAACACGTCATTTATCATTAATGGGAATAATAAAGGGCTCAGTATACTTCCTTGTGGTGTTCCATTTTCTACTCTATATTTCTCAGAATAATTCTTTCCTATCCTTACTTGTATTTGGCTTCAAAAAAAAAATAAAATACTTTATCCATCTATACATCCGGCATGTAATACCTATTTTCATAACTTTATTAATAAACATTCCCTCCACATCATATCATATGCTTTTTCAATATCAAAAACACAGCTACCACACTCTCTTTGTCTGCTTGGCCTTTTCTGATATCATATTCAACTTAAAACTGGATCCATGGTGTTTCTTCCTCTCCTAAAACCACTCTGATACTGCGATATATACCACTTTTTTTCTGTATAGTATATCAATCTTTCATTAATTATTTTCCCTATTATTTTGCAGATATTGGACGTTAAAGCAATCGGTCAGTAATTTCCTGGTTTCGTGTCATCTTTGCCTGGTTTACATATCGGGATTTTTACTGCTTCCTTCCAGCTTTGTGGCAATTTCCCCCCTTCTGAAACTCTATTGTATAGCTTCAGTAGCACATCTTAAATGACTCACTAAGATGACTTATCATTGTATAACAAATCTGATCTTTCCCTGGTGCTGTTAATTTAGACTTCCGAAGTGCTCGATTCAACTCTGTCTTTGTAAATGATACATTTAGTAAATCATTTGTATCTTCTTCATGTTCTAATAATTCTCTATTTTCTGCCACTGTCATTTCTCTTCCTCTTTTCCCGTCTACAGTAATATTGTCTGAACTATGAATTTTAACAAATGTTTTTGCCATCAGGTCTGCCTGCTCCTCCTCTTTTACTGCTGTAATTTCTCCATCATTTAGGATTGGATATCCATACTTTCTTTTAATCCAATTCATTCTTCTAATCATTGTCCACACCTTACTGATCTGAGCTGTGATTCCTTTTCAAAGTTTTAAAAGCTTTATTCTGAGCCTTGATTGCTTTATTACATTCCTTTGTCCACCATGGTACACTCTTCTTATTGTTCTTACCTCCTTTCTTTATAGATTGGTTCGCTGCTTCTAAAACAGCACAACAAACAGAGAAATTTAAGTTGTCAACTTCAACATTCAGATCAATCTTTTCCAATTCCTGATCACTAACAAGTCTAAATGATTCCCAATCCGCACTACTGAAACACCACTTCTGCATACCCTCTGTATCATACTTCTCTACATCCAGATTTATATTAGTCATTATAGGATAGTGGTCACTTCCTACTGTTGTACCTTTAACTACTTGCCATGTACTCAAACCTGCCAGTAAATCTTAAATTTGAAGTAATGCGCGATCAATCACTGATTCTGTACCTTATCTCACATGAACTCTTGTACTACTTTCATAATTTAAACATATACAATTCTTATTTTCCATTAATTCTTCAATTACTGCTCCATTTTGGTCATTATAATTACCCCATAATGAACTGTGAGCATTAAAATCATCCTACTCCATGACTCTCCCATCTGTCTCTACATACTCTACCATATCCTCTGATAACAAAATCCAAAGTTTCCTGAAGACAAATGATTTCAGGTTTCTCACTGAGATCTTTAATAAATCCTTTAAATTCTTGTCCATTTGCCATTAAACTTTGAGAATTCCATTGTATAATTATCATATTGTCCTCTCTCCTGAAGTTCCTGGCTTCTTATCAACCTCCCAGTCCTTTTGTTAATATGTTCCCAGGAAATGCCTTTCACACCAAAGAATTTCTCTGCTCCCTTCACTGTTATTTTAATTTCCTCTGTTTTGTGTTTCACATAATCTGTGCAGTTAATCACATATGCAATAAACAACATGATCTTCTCCACTGTAATTACAGATTCAGTTTTTTTCTGTCTGGCCAAAGTGTGATGTTGACTTTTGTTGACCTCTCATCATCTCCGTCCCTCTCGTCTGTTCTTGTACTCTCTTCACTGCCTCAACATAACTGATGTTGTTGACTGTTTTGACTCGTTCCACTTACCCCCCCCCCCCCTTCACACCCCCCATATGTCACCCTATGATAAGAGTTTTTGATAGTTGGACATCTCCTATCTTCTTTTTCAGTTCCCTGGATAAAGCTTTCAGACTTAACTGTATACTCTCATCTTCCTCTCTAAATTTCAGAATTATTTTGAATTCCTCTCTCACTATCTTCTTGTGAACTACCATGCTTCCTTCATCTGAACTGTTTTCTTCAAGAGTTCGCTTGCTGTTCTGTGTCCCAAACTTTCATTCTTTCGCCTGTTTCTATCCTTTCCTTGTCCTCTTCCACTAAAAACCTGAGTCAAATCACGTAAATCCATTTCATCATCATTCTCTACTTGAGTCACCATTCCAGTCACAAACCAGTTTATGGCAACCACCACTTCTCACCTCCGGGTCAGCGTCTCTGCGTTTCCTTTGGCAGTCAAACACAAGACCAGGCTAACTGTCGAATTTAGTTTAGCGTTGTTTCAAAGAATGTCTGACTGCGAGCAACTCAGCACGGCTCTGCCTACTCAGTCTCTGGAGCCCTTCAGAAAAGGTGTGTTTATACTGACAGATCATGTGACACAGGTGGACTTCATTTCACTATTTATGTACTTTTGAGGGGCTTCATAGCAAAGGGGGTGAATACATATGCACATGCCAATTTTCAGATTTTTATTTTTGAAAATAATTTTTTATATATATTTTTCTCATTTCACTTCACCAACTTAGACTATTTTGTGCAAATCCATCACATAAAATTCAGATTAAAAAAAACATTTAAATGACATGTTGTAGCGTAGCAAAATAGGTAAAAAGCTATGGGGGGGGGGATATATGTGCAAGGCACGGGAGACACAACACACACACACACACACACACACACACACACACACACACACACACATATAAATAAATAAATAAATAAATAAATAAACATACATACATACATACATACATACATACATATATATATATACACACACACACACACACACACACACACACACACACATATATAAATAAATAAATAAATAAATAAATAAATAAATAAACATACATACATACATACATACATACATACATACATACATATATATATATATATATATATATATATATATAGAGAGAGAGAGAGAGAGAGAGAGAGAGGATTACCTCAAGATCATTATTTGTAGAAACTATATGTGATTTAGTTGGCTGATATTCAGTACAGATCCTGAATCTTAATTCAGATTCTGACCAGAAGTAACAACTGATTGGCCACAGAGCTCAGACATTTCAACACAATGTGCATGGTCTACTTGTTTTCCACATCATTGGGCCAGCATTTATTTTTCCTAAACAGTGACTTACAGAAAATATTCATACCACATTTCATGCTTGTATCACCAACTGAATGATTCTGGACAAAAATCACATTTAGCTGCTCCACTATAGGCAGTGTACAGAGAGTTTAAAAAAGTCCCTGGTAACAAACTCATGTAAAGTGCTTAATAAAAATAGAGATAGGCCAAAACAGTACAAAAAGAAAGCTGTACAATCATTAAAATCCATGAGTGGCATCACATAAGATAAGATAAGAGATCTTAATTGTGAACTGTTGTATGAACAATGGAAATCAGTTTGGCAGCTCTCTGTTTAGCAACAATTATAAAAGTGCACAAAAGACAACTAAGGTAACTACACTAAGCTATATATGAACATATACAGAGCTGGGCGATTTAGCCCTGGACCGCGAAGCCTTCCGACATGATGTCATCAACATGCTGCAAAGCGTATGATAGCTGATGACGATGTATGTACATATATAGACACATATTCATACATATATCCTATATATGCAAACACCTATACATTTATCCACATATTCACAGACTTATTCGTTTGTACACATATTTACACATATACACACATACACAAAAGGGTAAGAGGTAGAGCTTTTAACCATAAGGTGCATGATGCTATAATGTTATATAATATTAGAGGCCAAGTCATCACATGACTTGTCGGCGTGCCAATTTTATGCCATTACCAAGTGTTGGACAAGAGTGACACACGCAGGCTACTGTTATCAAATATCAATGTAACTGAGCCATTTTTTAAATCTAGACCAAAGAAAATATAAAAAATCAGAACTTGAGCAAAGACTAGCATCATACAGAGTTAGGTGTCATGTCATTGGACTTTAAATTAATAATTACTTTGGGGCGGCATGGTAGCATACTAAATAGCACATCTGCCCCACTGCAAGAAGGACCTGGGTTGGAGTCCCAGGTTCAGTGCTGGTGTTTCTCTGTGGAGTTTGCATGTTCTCATAGACACGCACATTAGGCTAATTGGCTGTTCCAAATTGTGTAGGTCTGGGTGTGAATCGTAGTGTGTGTGTGTGTGTGTGTGTGTGTGTGTGTGTATGCATGTGTGTGTGTGCGTGCGTGTGTGTGTGTTGTGAATGACTGGCAAGCTATTCAGGGTGTACTCCACCTTCACCCAGAGTTGGCTAAGATAAGATCCAACCACCCTGTGACCCTAATAGGATTAAGTTTAGAAAATGAATAATTAGTTTGGGCCTGTCTACAGCAAAAACATTTAAGTGCTGTAATATATTTATTTTATTTTGCTGAATTTAAAAAGTTGAAATATTTGATCAGATAAGCATTTGGTCTGATAGTCCACTGTCTGATAGTCAGTGCCATGCTATTTTTTGCAGACATCTCTTTTTATTTCACACCGTATAGGACTATCCACCCCCTTAATAAATATATGGAAAAATACTGTTCGTTGACTGGCTTTGCTGACATTTAATGTAATGTTGAATGGACATCTTTCAGATATTCGTAAAAAGTATATGAACATTTTTTTAAAAGATTTAATTAAAATCTTAACAGCTTAAATTATTTGAGCCCGATTTTTCTAAATATTTCAGTTTGAGAATTTTAAAGTTTCACCCCAGCATAAGATTAAAAAGATCAGTTTACTTAAGTAGCACTGCCATTGTTTACATCCGGTGCTTGGATCAGTACAACACTTAGTAATGGCACCACACTTGCACTCCTCTCTCAGTGCTAGCCAATAGTCTACTAACTCAGAGTTTTCTGTGTTTAAGTGCATGGCAACAAACTGCATTAAACTCCATCTACTCGTCTCTCCTAGAAAAAGACAGAAAGAAACAGGATGATGTCGGAGTTGAGATTAAAGTGTTAGCACAAATCTTTCACTGCACACAGACTTTTTCATTCCACATTCCATTGTAAACATCATCATATCTTACTCTCTAACTTCACTCTCACACTTTAAGTCGGAGGAAGAATCTCCTTCAGAGGCTGGAAAACATGGAATTCATCACAAAGTAAATGAAACACTGTTAATAAATCATGTAGTGCTTTTAAACCTCGTTTCTGGATCATAAAGGGTTACTTACCATCTCTGCATGGAACAAGTTTGAAACCTGAAACATAGATGATGGACAGAAACTTATTATAAAATCTGTGGACTGGGTTTGGTTTCATAAAACAATCATCAATATCAGATTATTGTCTCGTTTAATTTATCAGTTCAACTTCAAACTCTACAAAATATTCATTAAATCTCCTTTCAGGAATTAGAAAGTGTAAATCTGTTCTCTCTAAACTTCACTCACCATAGTACTTCTTCTTCTCCTTCCACCACACCACAATCCCAACAACAACAGCAAAAAGAACCAGGAGACCCACGATTACACCAATGATGATACAAATCGGAGCTCCACCTAATCCTCCATCTGTGAAATGAGTACAGAGTGTTGATGAAGTGCTGCAGTAATAAATCAGCTTTAGAGGAAAGTGTTTCTCCGACCTCTCAGGATTCGGCGCTCGCTCACAGGCAGCACTAACTCCTTCTCCAAACTGCTGTGCTGAACCACGCAGGTGTAGGTGTGTTTCTGCAGATCCTCAGCTGGGACTTTCAGAATACTTCTCCTCTGGAAGCTTCCATCCTGGTTGGGTAACGCCTCTGTGATCTCCATGTCCTCATACACGTCCTCTCCGTCCTTCTGCCAGGTGATATTCACTGATTTGGGGAAGAAACCTGTACCATGACACACCACCTTGGGAGAAGACGAGTGTTTCTGGAACAGTGATGCCTCGGGACGAACTGAAACACACAGAGATATATAAACACACTTAGAGATTTATTCATTGATAAATGTAAAGAGAAAATATTTTAACTCTATAAAGATGTAAAAGATAGTTTAACTCTATAAAATTTAAATACATATTTAAAAGGCTTGTGTGATGTACATGCTCATTAAAAAGAAACACATGGTTTAATGTAGTCGTCTCCAACCTTTTTCTTGACGGACCCATATTTTTACAACTTTATACTTTGGCGGGGGGGTGGTGGGTGGACAGGTAGGGATAGGTGTCAGTGGTGGCCTGGTGGTAGAGTGCTGGCTTACTGCTCCCAAGGTCGGGGGTTCAAGCCCCACTATCACCGATTTGTCACTGCTGTTTCCCCAGTGCAGCTAACTGGGTTATCAAAGGCCAGCCATGTCTCTCACTGTCTGTGGTGAGAGGCATGTAAAATAACCATTGCTGACTTTCAAAAAGAGTAGGCCATTAGATTGCCATCAGCGTGTTTCCGCCTTAAGGCCATGCAATGACCTGGCAAGCTGTCCAGGATGTACTCTGCGCTCGCCCAGAGCTGGCTGAGATGAGCCCCAGCCTCCCTGCGACCCTAGTTACATTAAATATAAAGGAACTTTATAACCTACTTTAATACAATACCTTTATTATTATTTTATAATATATTCACTGATACAATTAAAATACAAGTAGCAGCATGGAACAATAATCCTAACCATTTAGTGCCTGCAGGAAACCTGTGTAAAATTATTAATATATTAAATTCAGAACAGATTATTTTCTTATTTTCAATTTTTCCCTGATATTTTTATGAACAGCATTTATCTGTATTATGATTTTCTTTTCATTTCACTGCCATACACAGATATTTTTTATATCTCAACATATTCAGTGCTGAAGTACACAGGCACTCAAAATATGTAATCCAGACACATTTGTCTGGTCATTTGCTTCAAGGACAAGGTGGGGGGTAAAGGTGATAGATTGAGGGATTAGGGATGTACCTTGCAACTCGTCAAAGGTAATTTGACATTTCATTATGAGCTTTGACCTTGAAGCAAGTGACCTGGCCATACCTAATATTATATGTGAAAGTCCAACCGACCATATAGAAAATATGTATATGTTTACTTAGTTTGGTATACTTGAGGATAAGCATATACAAAATATGGCCCAGACAAGCTTGGTGTGGTAAAAAGCTCAAGGCCTAATGTTGGTACACAACACACTGTCTTACCACCTTACACATATCCACCAAGTTCAAGGCAGATGCTTCAGACAGTTCAAAAGTTACTGCACAGAAAAAGATGGAGATGTGCAGATGCATGCAAGGATGGACTAATCACTATTAAAAATCAACAATAACATGGAACAATGAATTGTTTAATGAAATAAAGTAGTGAACCTAACCTCTTGATACGCCTCACCACTACTCTTTCACTTGTTAAGTGGGTTCCAACAAATCAGAAACATATGCATTTTTTTGTTTTGGGAAGCTGAGATGGAGATCTTTCCTTAGGATGTGTGTTAAAACTTTTTTCTCTGCCTTTAAGATGGAGATGTAAACAGTGCAGTATTTCTCAAGTACAATTATTAATATTGTGGTTGTTATGGAAACTGTAGTATTTAATGTATTACAATAATGTGTAACACTGATTAAGGATCAGTTTTAGAAGATAAACACTGGTTCATCTTCACTGTTTAATCATAATCACAGTGTGTGTGTTACAGTGAAAGAGTGTGTCATTAGTGTGTACAGTATTAATGTCTGTATTATAATCTCATAGCAGATCACACACTTTACCTTTTCTCTCCAGAGTCACAAACTTCTGTAACTGATCAATACACTCATGCTGCAAAAAGTTCTTCCAGTATTTATCAGAACCGTTATACTGCCACTTGACTTTTAATTTATTAGCTTGAGGTTTAACTGCAGTCCAGGTTCCAGTTTCCAGATCCAGACTGATGAAATCTTCTCTATCATAACCGTCCTGTCTGTATCCTCTAGTGGTGCCGTCATCATCGAACTCACAGCCGTACATCACTTGTAGGGTATGAACTCCTAAAGAAACAGAGACACAAACAGATACGGTGGAAATAGAAAAGAATCACAGCCTTCAAATTATTTACATTTTGTTGCTATTTATATTTCATAGCTGCATTGATTCAATACAACCTCAGTAATCAAAGCAAAAGGTGGTTACAAGTATTGACATGGGGGAAGAGGTGATCCATTAACATTATCAGTGATCTTAGTCATTTATTTATTTAAAGTTTACAGCATTTGGCAGTGACTGACACCTTTTTTCCCCCTTAAGGGCCTCAAGGATCTAACAGTGGTAGATTGGTGGTACTGAGGCTTGAACCCCCTTGAGTAGTAATCTAGAGCCTTAACTTCCTGAGCCACCACTGCACTATTTATTTTCTGAACTGTTGCTATTATATCTTTAATTTGGCTGTCATAAATTACATAGAGTAAATAGAGTTTTTTTTTTTTAAATGTGCGCCCTATTTATACATATAAATATTTTTGTGTAATATTTTGCTTAACATACCTGCTACTTAACTGATTTAGTAACCAACATTTCACTGAAGACACCTTCGCCCAGAGTCGGCTGAGATGGGCGCCAGCCTCCCCGCGACCCTAATTAGGATTAGGTGGCTTAGAAAATTAATGTATTAATTATGTGCCTGCTTAGAGTTGATAGTCCGTTTGTAAGCTTATTAAGGATGTTGTGCCTTCCATTTTGCAAGGGGCAATTACTAGGCTTAAAGCTCTACTGGGGCACAGCCCCCTGCCCCCTTTCTTCAGAGCATGAGTACGACATCAATAGTCCTACATCAATACATACATCAATTCAGTAATAGTGAAGATAGACAGTTCCAAACAAAGTCAGCGGTGCGTTTAAGACTTAAAATAAAGGTCTATTTATTTATTTATTTTTTAATTGTTTTTTTTTTTTTAAATAACAGGCATCCAGACAGGTTTTTTGATGGTTTCGGGGTAATTTGAGCCCAGGAAGTATCATTCCTGAGGTGGGACTGTCAGATATGCAGTGACTTTAGGCTTTCTTAAACTTTTTTTCACAAATCAATCATGCATTATTCCTCATCATTTCTGTTAAATCATTGTACATTTAGATTTAACATTTAGTTTTAGATTTAATATTTAGATTTAGATTAAGCATTTAGATTTAGATTTAGCATTTATATTTAGATTTACATTAATATTTAGCATTTAGATTTAGATTTAAAATTTAGATGTAGATTTAACATTTAGATTTAGATTTAACATTTAGATTTAGCATTTAGATTTAGATGAAGATGTAGCATTTAGATTTACATTTAGATTCAGCATTTAGATTTAGCATTAAGATTTATCATTTAGATTTAGCATTTAGATTTAGATTTATCATTTAGATTTAGATTTAACATTAATATTTAGATTTAACATTTAGATTTAGCATTTAGATTTACATTTAGATTTATATTTAGCATTTAGATTTAGATTTAGCATTTAGATTTAACATTTAGATTTAACATTTAGATTTAGCATTTAGATTAATATTTACCATTTATATTTAGATTTATCTTTAGCATTTAGATTTAGAATTAACATTTAGATGTAGATTTAACATTTAGATTTAGATTTAACATTTAGATTTAGCATTTAGATTTAGATTAAGATTTAGCATTTAGATTTAGATTAAGATTTAGCACTTAGATTTACATTTAGATTTAACATTTACATTTAGATTTAACATTTAGTTTTATATTTAAGATTTAGATTTAGCATTTAGATTTAGATTTAGCATTTAGATTTAGATTAAGATTTAGCACTTAGATTTACATTTAGATTTAACATTTACATTTAGATTTAACATTTAGTTTTATATTTAAGATTTAGATTTAGCATTTAGATTTAGATTTAACATTTAGATTTAACATTTAGTTTTATAATTAACATTTAGATTTAGATTAAGCATTTAGATTAATATTTACAATTTATATTTAGATTTAGCATTTAGATTTAGATTAAGATTTAGCATTTAGATTTAGATTAAGATTCAGCATTTAGATTTACATTTAGATTTAGATTTAAAGGTACAGTCTTACATAGGATATAAGTATGCTTAAATATGTTAAATCTTACCTGCTAGGCATGTTGAAATC
>JBCNYH010000016.1:3676998-3690033 GCA_039654325.1 Tandanus tandanus
GAGAAACTGAAGGGTAAAATCAGTGATGAGGACAAGCAGAAGATCCTGGACAAATGCAATGAGGTCATCAGCTGGCTTGACAAAAACCAGGTGAGACTGTTGTATGGGTAATTGTATTGCAGGTGATAAAGTTGTGATATGTATTTTTGGTAGAAAGGTTAATATTTATAGTTTAAGCTTCCATGTACATGCCTGAAGTACCAGTTCAGCCACACAAACGCATGTTACTTTAAGTGTAATTTAAAATATTGATTACATTTCAGACTGCTGAGAAGGAGGAGTTTGAGCACCAGCAGAAAGAGCTGGAAAAGATCTGCAACCCAATTATCACCAAACTGTACCAGAGTGCTGGTGGTATGCCAGGTGGCATGCCTGATGGGATGCCAGGTGGTTTCCCAGGAGCTGGAGCTGCTCCAGGTGGTGGATCTTCAGGTCCCACCATCGAGGAGGTCGATTAAGCCATTCTGTACCTGCTCTACCTCTCCAATGTTTACTGTTGCCCTCTGTAGCAGAATTCCTCAGTGAGCTTTTGTCTGCTACAGAGTGACTAAAGATTTTAAAAGGGGTTTAAGGGGTCACTTCCACATGATGGAACAGATTTTCTTTTCTACTTGAATGTTGCACAATTTATCAACTGTTAAGATGTTGAATAAACTTTTTTGCACGTCCCGGTTATCCTTGAAGTCAGTCTGAATAAAGTGAGCCCTTTTCCCATTCCTGTGTTCTGTGGTTTAATTTTACAGCTGCTAAGTGTTGGCTTATATGGTCACCTTTTCCATGTCTTCCCGTGGATTCAAGTCTCAACTGTTTCTTGGGGAGGGAGAGGGAGGGGGGAGAGGGGGGGGGGGGGGGGGGGGGGGGGGGGGTGGGGGGGGCACTTTTTCCATTTTTTCCTGGGGGTTTGGGTTTCAATTTTTTGGTGGAAACCCCCCCCCCCCCCCCCCCCCCCCTTTAGTTTGTCTACTCTCTTAAAGTGCTTCATGTAAGTGAAATTCCACACCAAGGACTTGTTTTGGTTGACGTGCATGACTATTTCAAACTATTTTTTTGGTTTGGCTCAAGTCTTAAACTACTAGCATGTAATTTGTTACCTTGACCTGCCCACATCATCCTCTAAGAAGTTCTGGTTACCAAAAATAGCAATTTAGACACTGCTGTTAGCTCTAGAACTGGCTGGGAACAAGACTTACTGAGTTTACTTTGCTTTTACATAGCCTACTCTGATCCTCATTTCCAACACAGTCAGAATAACAAGGTTGCACACTTTATTTTTTTTTTGTTGGTGCATTTTTGCATCATGTTAACATCCAGAGACGGGTTCACCTTTTACCAATATTTTGATTAACAAAACTTGAACCAAACGTCTTCTCCAGTACATCCCAGAGGGTTAAGATCATGACTGGTGCCAGTTCATGTGGGGGAAATGATTCCTCATGCTCCTTGAACCACTTGGTGTTTGAGCCCCAGTTTTATATCTTTGCCATCAGGTAAGAAAGTTCACTAATGGGATAACCCAGTCATTAGATAACTTCATTTTATTAGGCACATAATGTTGCTGAATCTAGACCTGGCTTAACTAAAGCAACCCCATATTGTAGCACTGACCCCACAGGCATATGGTGGGTGTGTTGGGGTAAGTGGCATATGAAGTAATGCTCCCACCATATGCCTTCTCATTAAATCATCTGCAGAGCTGATTAATCCTATTGGGGTTGTGGGGAGGCTGAGGCCTGTATCAGCCTACACTGCTGCAGGTGGGGTACACCCTGAACTGCTCACCGGACCATCGTGGGGTCATCACACGAA
This sequence comes from Tandanus tandanus, assembly GCA_039654325.1. NCBI lineage: Eukaryota > Metazoa > Chordata > Actinopteri > Siluriformes > Plotosidae > Tandanus > Tandanus tandanus. The sequence goes on from JBCNYH010000016.1 coordinate 3,678,805, forward strand.
ACCATTCACAATTTGGAACAACTAATGTGCATGTCTTTGGACTGTGGGAGGAAACTCCCACAAGAACGGGGAGAACATGCGAACACCTGAGCCTGGGACTCAAACCCAAGACCTTGTTGTAAGGCGGACATGCTAAGCACTACACTGCTCCTCATAATTATCTAATATATTATCCAAAAGATCCCTTTACCCATTATTTAAGTCCAGGACCCTTTTTACCAGGCAGTGTATATATAAGATAAAGTAAAAATCATTTTGTTCATAAAAATAAAACGTTGCAGGTCAGAAAGTATGACATCATTGCAACTTCCGGAATGTGACCTGCTAGAAATTCTTTAAAAGTGACCTTTATTGCTGACATTTTCCAAAGAATATACTTTCACTTCCGCCTTCTGTGACTCGAGGCTCGTGAGCAGTCTTTTGGCGCTCTCTATTGGCTGAAGATGGCGCGTGCCGATTAGTGGCAGTGTTGCTAAGCAACCCCACAGCATAACGATTGTGACAACTTAGAAATGCCTTGCATTGTGTCATAAGTACAAGTAGAACGACATTAAAATCTAAATCTCCAGCTAACTGGAGTTTACTGACGTTGTTGTAATTGGACGTTTTGTCTGTGATTTGGACCGAAAATTCGTCATTCCGATGATAAACTCCAAAAGTAAAGGTTTGCAGGATGAGGTAAGGAAATAACTAGCAGAAAGGAGGGTGAGTAGTAAAATAGAAAGATAAACAACATGGGTATGTAACGTTTTATAACCTTATTTACATGACATTCATTTATGAATACACTGAACGGCTAGCTACTAGCGTTACCGGACCAGTCGGCGGACATTCTTTAAAAAGTTCCAAATAAACTGTTATTTAGTGAAAAACAAGCAGAAAATGTGTTATAATTATAATCTCAATGTATGTCACCAAACCCCTCCCTTCTCTCCTCCCCTCCCCGTGAATTTCCGGTTTCTGTGCGCATGCGTCGGGTGTTCTCATTTCTTACAAACACAGACCCCAATTGACACAACAGTTGTTTATTATTAGCAGTTATTAACGTCCATGATGTCATTTATTGTCCTAAAGAGGTCAACACTCTCTGAAAAAAATAGTTTGAAAGTTTTCTTTCAACTTTCTCTAGATGATGTTTAGATATTTTTTATTTATTTAGATATATTTAGATTCAATGTTGCTATGCCCATGACACAGCATGTCCGTCTCAAGATGGTGGTTTAAGTCCTGGGCACATCAAAGGCGTTTCTGTGTGGGTTGCATGTTCTCCGCATGATTGTGTAGGTTTCTTCCCACAGTCCAAAGATATGAGCATTAGGCTAATTTGCTGTTCCAAATTGCCCCCTAGGTGTGAGACGGAGTGTGAATGGGTTGTGTGTATGTTGACCATGTGATGGTCTGGCGAGCTATTCTGGGTGTACCCCACCTTCGCCCAGTGTCTTCTGAGTAAGTAAGAGTGATATTCTCAGACGTTGTGTGTGATGAAAACTAGCATATCTGACTGTAAACATTTGACAGGTCAGCATTTTGGGGGCCTTTTATTGTTATCTGTGTTTGTATATGACAAATGTTAAAAATTTGTCAATATCAACTGATAATTTTGTAATAAATGTGTTTTGTAATAAATGTAATCTCTCCTGAATTTGAAAATTATAAGTTGTTGGCAAAAATATAACTTTGACTGACTAACATGTATTTCTGTTTCACAGGTGGTGAGCACCAAGGGTATGTGCAATCGCACCGCTACAGACCTGGAGACTATGAGATCTCACCACGATATCATCAACACAGCAAAGTAAATCTGTCTTATTATTGAAAGAAATACATTATAGGCCATATATCTGTACCAGCTTATGGGCTTAGTATCACTTATTTACCTGTTTACATTTTGTTTGGGTTCTGTGTGTTTGTCAGTACCATCTAATTGTGCCTGTTTACAATAACAAGACTGCGTGACCAGAGGGATGATCTTTTAATAGCATGATAATGTGGCAGTGCAACAGCAATTTGTAATGTTAAGTGTTAAGAAGAAGGCATGCATTCCCAAGAGAGACAAAACTAGGGGTAGCACTTACAGAACAGTCAGAGAGAGACAGGAGAAGAGAGCGGAGAGAAAGTGAGCTAAAAACAGTCTCAGTGTATATATATATATTTTTTATGTAAATGAGCACACAACAATTATAGCAATTAATTGTGGTCAGGATAATGATCATGATTATTTGTGTTAATTGTTTCATGAGATGATGGAGATCGCAGTAGGCCTTACTATGACCACAATTAGTTGTCTTATTATCAAACAAGCATAGCATTATTTATAAATAACAGATGCATGTTTTGCAGTTTTCTTGACCAATTTCAATTTCTGATTTTTTTTGTGTGACCTAAGAATACAGATTTTTGCTGATTTCCTATAAATGACAGCATATACAAACAAAAAACAACTTTTCTTGGTGGAAAATTTTTTCACAATAAAAAAAATTATAGCATTTTGTCAGTAATAATGAGCAATTCTTGAATGAGGCGAATTATGATGTAGAGAATTATTCAGTCGAGGGGTTGTTGTCTGCCGAGGCCAAAGGCCAAGTAAGCAAATGGGTTCAGAATGAAATCTTGTCTGATACCATTTTAGTTCCAAGAGAAAAACACTGTATTTTATTTGCTATACCCAGTAAATGAATTGTCTCCTTTATACACAGAAGTACACAGAACTCAGTTTCAGAAAAAATGCTGGACTGTAAAGTACCAGTTCATTTAAATTAAATTATGATCACTTTCTGGACTGTAAGTCATGAATTCACAGTTTCTATGCCAGTATGTTACATACTCACCGAGTGACTGTGGTTTAAATAAGTAGAGAAAATAAAGCAGAACCATAGGCATAAGGGAAGGTGTATAATTTTATCATTATAATTTATTATACTGTGATTTTTCATCCTTAATAAGCTGTGATTTACAACCTGATGATATCAGTGAAACACTGGGAGGCCAAAACACCAAGTATTCAAAGTAGCCTTAACTTAGGCTGTATAATGGGTATTGTGCCTAATCTGTTTAGTGCATGTCATTTATTTAGACATGCAGCCATGGAAAACATTGAGACCACTTTCAGTGGGGACTTTTTAAACTTATTTTAAACAATCAGTCTGTCACTATATTCTGAACCCTAGGTGTGTTTAGTAGGAAGCTTATTGGGATTCAGATTAGCTCAAATAAAGAAGCGTCAGATGCTAAACTCCAAAAGCCCCTGAAGGGACTTTACTTTTGTGTTTTGGTCTTTTTCACAGTCCTTTTGTTTTACATCATAAGAAGATGTGAAATGGTTAATGACAACAGTCGACAGCCTAAATCCTAAATATTCATGTCATTATGTGAGATTCTACATCACCATGAATGCCCTGTTGAGTCTATTACACTTTATTGTACCATCATTAATTGATGTGAGTAATTAGGCTCTCTGAGTAAACAATACCTGACTCACCCGAGATCATTCCCAAAATGATGAGACCTTTTTATTGAAGAGCGGCCTGGGATACATAATGAAAATGATTAAGAGCTTGTTTTCACTTGCCTAATAGGTAATGACAGTCTTTGAAAATGATGTGAGAGTACATGCATTCTAATTCATTTGAAAGACCTCTAATTTTGGCACTTTCCATATAACCACCCTCATTTAAAGGAAATTAGATTTTTATTCTTCAGAAGGTTATCGCAATAAGGCCTCATTCTGAAGTCCATTTAATAAAAGCAGATGCTTTGTTATGCTTTAAATAGAAGGCCTTTGTCTGCAACAGAAGCACAGATGCTGGAATCTGAAGTGTTCATCACAGCATCTGTCTCAACTCCTCCACCTTCAGCTTAAACAAAAGGAGATTTAAAAAAAAAAAATTATTAATTCATCTTCAGTAACCATTTTATCCTGGTCGGGGTCATGAGCACTGCAGATCTGCAGAACACTGGGCACAAATGGGATACACCCCTAGTAAGATGTCAGTTGATTACAGGGCACCATGTACATTTCTAATCTCTGTCTATAGTTTGAACAATGGACAAATGATATTACATACATTCATTCTTTATTTGCAAAATATTTTGTTATTATATTCTTAACTGCTGTAATTTACATAATCTTGGAAATATAGAGTATAGTTGAAAATTCAGAGTCCACTACCAAAAGGTTGTTCTTCTTTCATTATTACATCATTTAATGAAATAAAAGCTAATACAAAATATTACCCAGACAGTCATTTCTGATTACCCCATCCATTATCCACGCTGGGTATCCATCAGGTTCACAGGGGAAAATGGACTTCAAGTGAAAGGGAGGGTACACCCTGAACAGGTCACCAATCAAACATGGAAAAGAAAAAAATTCCACACATGTTCACACCTATGGGGAATTTAAAAGGAGTAGCCTTTTGACCTAATCAAAGCCGGCCTTGATGGTGTTGGAGCCCTGGTTGAGATTTCAGGCCCCCACTGTACAGACAGTATTCGCTCAGATCCTTCAGAGGGCGGAATGATGCATGGGAGCAGGCTTTTCCTGGCTGCAAAACGCACTTCGTGTTCCATGGTATTATCTGGTGGGTTTCCATGCCAGAAAAAAGGGAAATCTTTCTCTTTGACACATACACAACCTGTGAGTTTCTTGAAAAGCAACAATATACAGTACATCTGCAGTCTGTTTAATTCTATATCGATGACTGCTTTTTTCCCCCATACATCAAAGATTTCTTGTAGATAGTTAGAGAATTCAGGAATTATTATCCTGACATTCTGTATTCTCAGCTTTATCGCAGATATTTTAGTATTTCTGCTGGTTGGTGCACATATATCGATCTGCTTGTCAGCAAGTAGCTGCCCAGTGAGATACAATGATCTCTCCCACCATCGGAAGCAAATTTCTACTTTTTACTTAAGTGAATATAAATACTATACAAGTGGCCATATATTTTTAAACTTAAAAATGTAGCCATGTCCTCATTCAGATAAATTATCATGCTCTTAGGGTATTGCCCTGTATTTGCTGCCATAATAGATCCCTGTGTTTAGGAAGCAGCAACACATATTCCCTAACCCATACAGTTTAAAAGAAGCACACAGCAGTGTTTCAGCTACGAATAGATCTTTAAAATAGATTTTTTTTAACTCGAAAAGCTTTGAGTGGGTTTTCGTATGTTAAGGAGCCTCCACAGCTGTGAGCCCACACTGCATTCTCAAGCTCATTTCATCGAGTCATTACTGAGTCATTCGCTGCCCCTTGCCCTCGTTGGCTGAAGAGGTGTACGCCTCGCCAGCACTGTATTTGGCATCATGAGACGTGAAGAGCATCTTGTAGCATTCAGAGCTGTATAACAAAGAGGCACTCTTCTAATTATTTTAATGAGATCTTTTCATCTGGTGATGCAAGGAGCACATTAGGTAGCAATTTCAACCTATTTTATACCCTTGAATCTGCCATTTCCAAAACTATGGCGCAGTTGTCAGCTCTAGACCCTTAGTGATTAGGGGCTAAGCTGGGGGGGAAACACAAGGATGAGGAGAATAAATGAGAAGACATATCTTGTATGATGCACTAGACATTTTCACTCGTATTTGCATATGTTTTTTTTTTCAGCCTGCTTTAATTGTTTTTGGGCTACTAATTTCTTCCTTGGATTTAAGATGCATACAGTGTCTTTTTAATGCTTATAAAAGATACACCTCTTACATTTCAGAGAGATGTCTCCTTTGGATGAGTATGCTGAATTGCGCTATGATCCAAACTGGAGAAAGAAGCAGGAAAGGTCCAAGTTTCTCCAGATGAACTTCTACTTCAACTCGGACAAGGATCTTGGAGACATTCAGAGATGCGCAAAACCTGTGTCTAGACATGAATATTTAGTAGTCCATAATCCTGTTTCACCTCAAATGGACACTGTTCACCCAAAACCACAGCTGACCTCCTTTCATCTGTATCCTCCACAAGATCAAGACTCGTGCAGTCGTGTACCGCGAAGCTTGTCTGACTCTTTAGAGAACACGCCACATTCAAATTCAGATAAAACCATGGAGGTTACAAGACATGAGTCTAGAAAGAATAGACATGAATATGTAGTAGTTCCTAGCCCTGTTTCACCTGAGATGGACACGATTTACCCCAAACCACAGCTGACCTCCTTTCACCTGTGTCCTCCCCAAGATCAAGACTCAGTGCCATCAGGGCCACAAAGCTTGACGGACTCTTTAGAGATCATGCCACATTCAAATTCAGATAAAACGATGGAGTTTACAAGACATGTGTCTAGAAGGAATAGACGTGAATATGTAGTAGTCCCTAGTGCTGTTTCATCTCAGATGGACACCGTCCACCCCGAACCACAGCTGACCTCCTTTCACCTGTATCCTTCACAAGACCAAAACTCTGAGCTGTCAGTACCACAAAGCTGGGTTGACTCTTTAGAATGCATGCCACATTCAAATTCAGATCAACAAACTGCTGCTGGGTTTCTACCCATTCGTTATCCACTACTGAAGCAGCTGAAACAAAGTCAGAAGCAGTGTGCTGGAGACAGTGAAGGGAGTTTGAGGCTCATGGGTCAAAAACAAAATACAGACAAGGATAAGGTAGAAGCCATGCATAAGAGGGACTCCAAAAAAGTTCAAGTACCAAGGATCCAAGGATCAACCAGGCCAAGAGAGGACATAATAGAGCGTAATAAAGCCACTTTGGGTATGAATTGTCATAAACAAGGGTCATATCTGAAGGCATATGAGCAGAGAGGAAAACAAGATGATGCAAATACAGTAAGTGGTTATTCATGCTTGTCTGAAAAGGATTAGGATCTGTGATTTAAAAAAAAAAAAACCAGTAAATCTCCATCAACTTAGTATATTCATTATTTAATAAAATAGTCCATAAATTAAAAAAATATATATATATAATAATATACAGACTAATATTAGGTCTGGGGCCATGTACACAATTCAAAAAAGCATGGAGTGCCATGATTTATGCATGCTTGGAGCACGATTTGGGTAAAAAAAGGAGGCAGAGTGCATTGAAAAATTAAACTTGAAGGAATCGTGTTTCTAAATTCATCAAGATCCCCTATGATGGTACATCAAGGTCTGTTAAGCTCTACTGCGCTCTACTATGATTCCCATGTTCTATCATGATTGGCATTAAATTGTAATAAATCGTAGTAATAGTGGAAAAATGTTTAACAGTCAAGTTCCCTCAACATCATAATGACTTGATCCCACAGCCTCCCATGCTCATCACAATTCTAAATCCTGGAGATCGTGGACATTGTGGCCTTAGTGTAAACCCAGCATTAGGTTTGGCCTAGAAGCGACACTAGACCATTTATGTTTATTAGAATGAAACAGATCTTGTTGGACTTAACCAATAAATAATTCACAACAATCGTTGTTATGTAATCAACAATTGAAATGAGTTGTATTATCTTTACCTAAATTTAGGTGCCAAAAAGTCGTCTAAATATGCCATGAATATCCAGAATGGCCTACTTGTCTACATTGATTAAATAGCCTTTCAGCTTGCAAAGCAAAAGGAGTCTAGAGATTTGGGGCCCAATATTAAGCAGATGGAAATGAATAGCAACATGGACTTTTAAAAAAATCTTTTTGGGTTGAACAGTTTTCAGATGTTGAGATCATGTTGCAAAACCCTAAAAAACTTAATGTATGAACTCAATGTATGTCTGATATCCTTTGAAAAACCAATTTTTGATCAATATAAACCTATCTTGTTTGATAACACCATTCACGATATTTAGGCTATTGTATTAAACAACCATGACACTGCCCCTTTATGTCCATTCTTGGCCATATCATTTCTGATGTTTTTGTATTGTGTGTTTGCCCTGCGATGGCCTTGCAAGCTGTCCAGGGTGTACTCTGCCTTTGCCCAGAGTCGGCTGAGATGGGCCTAATTAGGATTAAGTGGTTCAGAAAATGAATGAATGAATGAATGAATGTTTGTGTGTTATTCTGTCAGTGCACCACTAGGGGGTGCAATAACACAGCACATATCATTCTCTTCAGCCAACCTCCATTCCATGTATTCTCTTTTTGTTTTTCTCCATGTTTCATTCTGGTCTGAAAGTCCACAACTTAGATGACCTAAATCCCATTTTATTGCCAAGTTGTATTGCTATGGATCTGTACAGGCTTGTCATGGGTTTTGTTTCCTCCTGCTGTCCTGGATTAGTTACTTTAAATTGTCCCTGTGTGTGATTAAGTGTGCAAATGTGTGTGCGCCTGGTGCCCAACGATGGACTGGTGGTCATTTTGCTTTAATTTTTTTCACCTAGCGTCTTTTTTTCACCGATAGGCTTTGAATTCAGCATGGCTTTAACAAGGAAAATGCTATTTAAGACAAAGAAATGAATAATGGGTTTTTAGAGCATGCACTAGGAAAATCCCAAACTGTGCTATGACGAAAAGATCACACGTTTGCAAAAATGTGTGTGTGTGTGTGTGTACATAAGGTGTACATACAAGACAGTATATCCAATTCAAATAATTCATTGTGCTCATGTCAGTTATGTCAATATGTCTATTTTAGTTTATAAATGCATAAAATAGTTGACCTCAGTGTTTAATTATTGGTAGGACAGAGAATTTTTTAAATTCCTTTTTTTGATGACATGTTTTGATTCATAAACCTTTTATAAGCAGTTGTCGTCATTGTTTCTGCACAACAAGTGTGCCATATTTGATATGATCTGACCTGCATCCCTTTTTTCAAATCAAAATGCACAAGTGACCTCACTATTGTAATGGTCCTGCTATGAAAAGGAATAAGCAGCCTAATCTAGCTGTAGCTCAGAAATTAATTTGGCAGACACTGGGAGCAGAAAAGGGAATAGGAAGCATGTCTGGCTATGTAGTGCCTATTATGAGTTGATCTGCACAACAGTAGCTATTAAGAACATCAGAGAGGCATGGTTACCAATAGGCTCTTAGCTATCAGTGCACCTGGCTCTGCCGTGTAATTGGCAGCCTCGGCCTGTCTGTGGGCTGCACTACACGAGGATTTGCAACATTTCAGGCCTTTCCTGGCCCATCTGAGCCCATACCCACCTTAATCTCTCGTCAGCTGCATTAGCATAGTGAAGAGCTGTTAGCATTGTGACATGGTAAACAGAGGTTTTCCTCTCTAAATGCTGTGCTGATTCAACATCCACAACCCAGGGCTTTCTGACGATCTGTACTTTGGAAAGGGGTTAAGATGATCTGAAACTATTTTATTAATCATCAAAGCATATAATCAGGATTGACCTGTAAAATATAAAATTACTCTGGATTTTTTTTTTTCTTCATAAAGCAAGGCCTGGATTTTGTTTGCTTATTTTTATTTGACGTTTTATGATTTAAAGTAAAGATCACAAGACCCTGTCCTTCAGATTTATCATGCGCCCATCTATTGGATCTTACATTCTGATATTTGTGCTTGACTGTGCTTTTTATTTCTTTTTTTTTTCTTCAAAGGAAGATAAAGGCTCCTATTAAATCACATCAGTTTCCACTTCATTATCTAGCCTCAGCTGCATATGTTTTTGGTTCATTTTTGAAAGCCACAATTTTCTCTTTAATGGGCTCCTTACTGCTGACAATTAGTCGTGTTATTAAACGTACACAATCTCATAATGTGCCAACTTTGTGTTGGCGAGTGGCAGAGCAAAGCCCAAGGCCGCGCAGAAGCTCCTTTGATAAAGACAGAAGTAGCAGAGCAATCTTCTGCCATTGCACTCAGCCAGAGTCCCTCGTCATCTCCCAGACCCTCACTTCAAAGCCAGGAACATAATGTACAATCTCTTAATAGCTCTAGACTGTGGCTCCACGGCTCTCTGCCACTGTACACCCTGCCTCAGTGTAAACACCTAATCAAGATTGCCTGGGCGGCCACAATAGCAACCAAATGCAATTCAAGAACTGCAAGCCTTTGAAGTCCTCATTGCAAAAGCTGTGTTTCTCAGTCTTGAGGAAAATGGCAAGCTCAGATCGCCTGACTTTGTTGTTGCCTCATCTCTCGCCAAGAGGCAATTATGGACCCCCAATTTAACAGAATAGATATTACACAGCTTATGAAGCTCAAAATGCAATTTTTTTGATCATTTTCTCAATTTGATTGAGATTATTAAAATGGTGGACAAAAGGCAGTGGCAGTCTCTTGGGCAGAGGCTGTGGCCTGCTGCCTCGGAGAGGCCATGAAGTGCAAGTCTGTGATGTCTGCCACTCACACACACGCGCACCTGTTACTGCACAATGGCTGTAGTACAAAATGTATAGTATATACACTATATGCAGAGAATCAAACAGAAATGCCTGCTGGCTTTTTATCTAGTATAACTTTACCCTGAACCCCTCCCTGCTTTTCATTATAAAGCTCGTATTAAAAGAAACAGATATTTAAGGATTTCAGAGCTAACCATTTTACAATAGCTTTTGAATATCTTGTCTGCTCAAATGCCGCTCTTGTAAACATTGGACCTTGTGCTCAGTGTTGAGATTCAGCTCTGTGCATTCCTGGCCTTTGAGTGAACAGATAAGCCAGCATGGCTGCCTGTTTATTGATGGATATGTTACAACTCAATCCACTCACTGCAGCATGCTTCTTTTCGACCTTCCTCTATTTGCGCTTTCAGAATTAGCCACATTCATTCGGGGACTCTTCAAGCCGTCAATAGCATCGATCAGGCCAGATTGTCCTCAGAAGCCAAAGTGACTCCAAGTTTACTAAATGATTTTCATTACAGTATTAGCAGCAAATATGCTCTTGTTGAATGGGTGCGTTGAAAAAATGAAGAGAGTGAATAGATGTAATTATCCTGAAACTGCTCTGAAAGAACTGCAGTAAAGGGAATCAATAGGTTTCCAAAACGTGCCAGAGACACATATGAAGGAATTGTGTTTAAGCACTTCATGCACTTAAGTAGCTTAGATTGTTTAGAGTAAAATACAGTTTTGTTTGTTTGTAAACAGACTTTATAGAGAAGCACCTTTTGGTTTTTATGGATAAGTGTATTTTCTTCAGTATTAATTGCAAAAAGCACAAATACTGTTTAATGGGCTTTATAATCTGTATGCATCATTCCACATAGATTTACCATTCATTTTTAGTCCCCTTTTTGCCTTTGCCCTCAATTCTCTTTTTCCTCTCTCTCTCTCTCTCTCTCTCTCTCTCTCTCTCTCTCTCTCTCTCTCTCTCTCTCTCTCTCTCTC
>JBCNYH010000016.1:3742218-3775359 GCA_039654325.1 Tandanus tandanus
ACACACACACACACACACACACACACACACACACACACACACACACACACACACACACACACACACACATTCAAACCCTGTGCCTTGACCTTGAGGGACACCATATCTAAAGCTGTTATAGTTACCCAGCCTGTACTTGTATGTGGGACCCATGTGAGTAGTAAGTGGGCTGAAAATGGGGACCCATATGGGACTGTCTGTGGGTTCCATAGTGACTCTATGTGGGTTAGGTTTGGGCTACATGGGTATGGGCCCAATATGGGCATCTTAACTGGGGCTCACTTGGGTCAACTAGGTGCATCCCACATTGGCAAGCCCAGATGGGCCACCTATGTGGGTCATATTTGGATTACCAATGAGAAATTAATTCATGTGGGCAGTTGACATGGGGCCATTATGGAACCTTTGGACAATCTCATATGGGACCCATATTTCAGCCCATTTACTACCCTACAAGTGCTAGCTGGGTATTAAAGCTTATAAATGCAGTCAAGGGTCAGAATCAGCAGGGCCAACACAAACACACAACCCTTCACACCTAGGGGCAATTTGGAACAGCCAATTAGCACAATGTGGATGTCTTTGTACTGTAGGAGGAAACCAGAGTACCCAGAGAAAACCCACGCAAGCACGGGGAGAATATGCAAACTCCACAGAGAAACGCCCTCACCAAGCCCAGGACTCAAGCCCAGGACCTTCTCATCATGAGGTGGGTGTGCTAACCACTACACCACCGTGCCGCCCCACTGTAAAATATTTGAGGCAAGAAATCCTTTGGTTATTTTTGGGTATTGTTGATGAGACACAATTCTACTTTATTTTCTTTCACTGAGATTAACTCTTTTTCAAGGTGCCAGGAGAATTGTTATCCTACACCTACAATCATAGAAGCCTGACTCTGTAGTTTTCTTTATTAAGGACGCTTTGAAATTTCAGCATAGTCATTGTGGCAGGTCTTTTTTGCATTTTTCTTTTTTTCAATTATCCTACTCTCTTGCTCCTTTTCTCTCGCTCTGAAAGGCACCCCACTGCCAGTGAGCAATGTGCTCAGCAGGATGTCCCTCAAAGACCCTTTAAAGTGCCCATGCAGCACTCTCTTCAGATTCTATTCTACCAAATGGTTTGGCAGCAGTGTCCAACACCCTGGGAATTCATATGTAGTTCATCTTTCTCATCCTTATAAGTTTACAGCTCTGTGAAGAAAAAGCTGGAACTTTGTGAAAAATGCAAATAAAATAAAATACAAAATACAAATACAGGGATTTCTGATTATAGTTTGAATTGTACAATGTGTTTCATTGTAAACACTATTAGCCAAAGATATTTCATGCTTTGTCCTTATTAATGGGCAGCACGGTGGCGTACTGGTTAGCATGTCTGCCTCACAGCAAGATGGTCCTGGGTTTGAGTCCCGTGCTTGGCAAGGGTGTTTCTTTGTGTAGTTTGCATGTTCTCCTCATGCTTGTGTGGGTTTCATCTGGGTACTCCAGTTTCCTCCCACAGTCCAAAGACATGCACACTAGGCTAATTGGCTGTTCCAAGTTGCCCTAGGTATGCGTGTGAAGTGTTGTGTGTGTGTGCATGTGTGTGTTGGCCCTGGTGTACCCTGTCTTTCCCCAGAGTCAGCTGAGATAGACTCTAGCCTCCCCACTTGAATACATCCATCTCTGTGTTTCAGGCTTGCAACACCTTCCAAAAAATGTTGGGACAGGGCATTTTAGGCCTAGTAATGAGGTAAAACAATTCGATAATTACGTGATTTGAAACAAAAGCAGTATCCTGGAAACGTCTAGTCTGTCAAGAAATGAATGAGAAAATTACTTAAAAGTTTTAAATCAATGTTCCTCAAAGAAAGAAAGGAAGGGATTTGATATTTCACCATGTATGATACATAATGTCATTTGTTTCCTCCCACAGGCCACACATGTGATTAGATCAACTGGTTTCTCTAAGTTGCCCATACAGGAGTTTATTAGCTTTAATTCCCTTATAAAACCATACCATAGTTGCTGCTAATCATTTGAGAAACAATGTTTGTACATATTTTTGTAACAAAAAGTGACAAACTGCCAGTTCTAATGAATAATAGTTTTCTGTATTTATTGCGCAACTGATAGAGGATTGGATTGTTACGGGAATTAAACCTATAGGAGGAAGTCTGTACATCCCACCTTGCATTGCAGATTTGTCTTCTTCTTTCAGCTGCTCTCATTGGGGGCCGCCACTGCAGATCATCCTTCCCACTTTTGCTATGTCCTCTGAATCCCTGTCACTTGCATTTCCTCCCTCACCACATCCATCTTCTTTTTGGCCTCTGCTAGGTAGTTCCATCCTCAACATTCTTCTTCCAATATACCCTTCACCCCTCCTCTGCAGGGGAATGAAGGGTATATTGGTAGAAGAATGTTGAGTATGGAACGTCCTGGTACTGAAACTGCATTGCAGCAATTATATACAAGAAAACGTAATATGCAAAAAGAAAATTATTGATTTGTGTTTGAAAATATTGAAAATAATTGTGTAAAAATGACCCCAAGATGATAATTGTAAGTCGTCATATGCTTTCTCTGCATGCTTACTCTACTGTTCCACACCCACAAATACATTTATTTGTGGCAATTCATAGCATGTTGTGCTTAATTTTAATAATAATAATGCTTTGTACACTCAAGCATATTATTCTTGCAATCATAACGAAGATGTAGTTCCACCTCCTCATATTTTCACAGAGCACAATTTGCTACCAGCTTTGCTGTGATTTCTGTCATTAATTGAGAGATTGCTGTTACTGTGTGTTATCTGTTCAGTCGTCCAGCATCATACACTAGGTTTGTACGTATAGCATCAATGAGTATTGTTTGCTGGTAGCTGAGCATTTTTATAAGTATATGTTCAACCAAAGAACCCTTAAATGCTCTACATTTTCACCCACTGAACAGCATATCTGTTCTTCTGAAGAGATAAGTTTCTCCACTGAAGTGCTAGAGGAAATGAAGCCAGGGCTGAAGCAAATGCAATTAGCAGTGTTTGCAGAACTTCCCAGAGTGAAGAAACTGTGATTGGTGATGCTCCCATGTGCATTATTTAGTTGGCAGGTCCACAGTGGCACTCTGGCAAGTGAGACAGAATACAATCCAATCATATAGTGAAGGAACTGAGGATTAAAGGCTTTACTGAAGAGGGCAACTGGCAGCCCTGATATTTGAACTCGTTCAGTAGCACCTAAAACTTAACAGCTGAGCTGGCATTTTTCATTGCTTGTTCTTTGTTTAAAAAAAATAAATAAATAAAAAATAAAAAGGCTTTACTCAAAGCAGTAAATTCTACTTTTCACATGAATCTATAAAACTGATACAGTACAAAATTATGAATAATTAAGATGAGTGTGAGGAATGGGGTTGGTGATAATTCCATTTTATTACTTAATTTTAAAAATTAATCAGCGGAATATAAAATTGTCATCATTTCTATTCCTTTCCATATTTTACTGGGAATGTGATTTGATTTGTTGACTACTATAAATACTGTTAACTATTTTAGTCAATTAAGAGTCAAATCCAGTGTAAAAGACACACTGTGGTTTATTTATTTATTTATTTATTTATTTATTTATTTGCTGTGCGGTTAATTTTTTTTACTTTGAATATTACACTTGATATGATATTTTTCTTCTCTACATAATAATTAGGACATGAAGCAAGGAAACTGCAATATGATAATCCCACACCCAATTGTCATGATGTTTAACATAGCACAGTACCTGCATCACTTTTTTTTTAAAGAACCATTAACCAATATATACAGCGCTGTAGAATTGATTGAAATTGCAATAGCATATATTAAATATTTATATAGTACATGGGGTTGCACGGTGGCTCAGTGGTTCACACTGCCACCTCTCAGCAAGAAAGTTCTGGGTTTGAATCTTGAAAAAGGCCTTTCTGTGTGGCGTTTGCATGTTCTCCTTGTGCTTGTATGGGTTTCCTCCCTGTATTCCAGTTTCCTCTCAGAGTCCAAAGACATGTACATTAGGTCACCTGGCTAGTCTAAATTGCCTCTATGTGTGATTGTGAGTGTGAATGGTTGTTTGTGTCTGTGTTAGTGCGGCAGTAGGATTGGCTCCAGCTTCCCCTGCAACCCCAATGGGTAAGCAGTATTGATAATGGATGCATAGATATAATGTACAGTATATATTTTCAATAACCTTTAGTAAATTTTATACAGTATGTAGTGGAAGAGATGCTAATTTTAGCCCAAAGCAATTTATAAATTAAATAAAATAATTTGTTTTAATAATTCACTACATTAATAGGCAGACTACAGATTAATTTTTACTGAGCGCATTATCTACTGTGCATCTCTTATTCATTGGTCAAGAGAATAATTATTTAAGATTGATTAATGATCGCTCTGCGATGGCCTGGCGAGCTGTCCAGGGTGTACCCCGCCCTCGCCCAGAGTCGGCTGCGATGGGTGCAAGCCTCCCCGTGACCCTAATTAGGATTAAACGGTTCAGAAAATGAATGAATGAATGATGAATAATGATCACATACCATAACAGGCAACCAGTATGCTATATCATTCATCGTTCATTTTCTAAACCGTTTAATCCTATTTAGGGTCACGGGGAGGCTGGCGTCCATCTCAGCCCACTCTGGGCGAAGGCAAAGTACACCCTGGACAGCTAGTATGCTATATTATTATTATTATTATTATTATTATTATTATACTCACAGTATTAATACTCAGTGTTCTATGGATTTCAGTAGCCTTTAGCAAAACAGTTACAATCATCAGCTACTTTATTAATAAAACATCTCTCCATCTGATTATTCATGCAATTATCCAATCAGCCAATCATATTTTGGTAGCATCATGCTTAAAATCAGGCAGACACAGGTCAAGAGCTTAATGGTCACATCAAACATACATCCATCCATCCATTAACCTCTACTACTTATCCATTATGGTCACAGGGGAAGCTGAAGCCAACCCTAGCTCTTCAATAGAGAGGTGGTGTACACCCTGAACAGATTGCCAGTCTATCACAGGGCTAACACAGACACAAACTAGAGAGCCCCGATGGGGAATCGCACCAACTGCTACCTAGTCATTATAAACTTTTGGCAGCTATTTTGCTGACCTTGACCTTTTGCTGGCGATTTCAACCAAAAACATTCATGCTGGAAGGTGACAGCGCTAACTACTGTCCCGCCATGCCTCCTGTGTTCACATCAAACTTCAACATGGGAAAAATGTGATCTCAGTGACTTTGACTGTGGCATGATGGTCAGTGCCAGAAGTGAGAATTTCATATATTGTTGGTCTCTTGGAATTTTCATACACAGCAGTCTCCTGAGCTGGTACAGTGGTAGTTCTTTAGGTGAAAATGCCTGGTTGGTGAAAGATTTCAGAGGAGAATGGCCAGACTGGTCTGAGCTGCAGTATCTCATAGAAACATTCATTATATATTTGGGGAACAGAAAAGCATCTCAGAATACACAACGTCAAACCTGGGCAGAAAAAGACTGGAAAAAAACGGGTGATGTTTTTTGTTCTGGCTGGGTGAGTCTTGGCCTACTGTAGCCTCAGGTTTCTGTTTTTGGCTGATGTGAATGGACCCCAATGTGGTCTTTTGCTGTTGTAACCCATCCATCTCAAGGTTCAGGTTTGTGGATTCTAAGAGAGCTTTTTAGGACATTATCGTTGTAGGGAGTGAATTTCAGTAATGTGGATTTACTGCCATTTTGTGCCAGGCTGGCCATTCTGCTCTGACCTCTCTCAAGAGCTAGGGTTTTTCTACTTATATAACTGCCACTTGTGGATGTTTGTTTTGCTTACACTTCATTCTGTGTAAACTCTATAGACTGTTGTGCAGAAAAATCCCTGGAAACCTGCCATTTCTGAAACACCCAACCCATTCTATTAACCATAGCGCAGTCAAAGCCTGTACGAATGCTTTATTTCCAAATTCTGAAGATCCTAAAGCTTTTGAGTTTCTATGATGTTATGCAATTTGCCAAAACCACCTTATTGGCTGATTGGATAAATGCATAAATATGCGCAAGATGTGTTAGATGGGGCGACACGGTGGTGTAATGGTTAGCAAGAAGGCCCTGGCTCAGCGAGGGCGTTTCTGTGTGGAATTTGCATGTTCTCCCTGTGCTTATGTGGGATTTCTCTGGGTACTCCGGTTTCCTCCTACAAACCAAAGACATGCACATTAAACAAATTGTTCTAAATTGCCCCTAGGTATGAATGTGAAAGTGAATTGTTGTGTGTGTGTTGCCCTGCGATGGACTGGTGAGCTGTTCAGGCAGTGCCCCACCCCGTGCCAGCTTCTCTGCAATTTTTAATCTTTTAAACTTAAAAATGTGCATAAATATAATTCTCTCCCAACATGAAGCTAACTTTAACATTTTTTTTTACTGTAGGTTCCTAATTTGACTGCAAACCAAACCTGTCTCCAGCAGAGGCTGCTACAGGACTACAACAGCATAAAATCTGCTCTGAAAGTTCTCTATACAAAATAACAGGCAGCGGTTTAGTTGTAGTGGATGTAAATAATCAGAGCAGATGGATGGAGAGGTAATGACATGTGAGCACCATAAAATTATAAATATAATAGCGCAGATGCACTAATTTAGATTTGCCCACTTGGTTTGAAATAATTAGCCTATAATATGGTTGAGATTCTTTATTTCCTTTGGACTTAAGACCCATTTTATGGCCTTAAAATGCACCTTTAGGCTTTAGCATTGCTCACTGCTGTAGAGATAATGAGAAGAAAGACATTGCTGGATGATCTCTCATCTCCCATAACATTCACATGGAAAATTGCAAAGGCTTTGAACCAAACATAACACCAACTCTTTCAGAATGAGTCTCTGAATAAAAAAAAGAAAGAAAGAAAGAAAGGAAAAAGAAAGAGAAAAAAAAGCTGTCTGTGTGTTTGAGCCCAAGTGGGCCATGTCCTTTTATTATTGAGAGAAAGTGTGTCATATATCACTGATGTCCAACATTCCAACAGATTTCTGGCAGTTCCATTGAAAGCATTTCTGACACATTCTCCCTCCTTTCCCAAACTAATAGTGGTGGATATGATTATTTTTCATGTAGTAGTTTCTGTTTGAATGATCTTCTTCTGCGGGTTACTGATCTATTGTGTAAAAAATCTTTAGGAAATTCAGAACAAAGCCACAATGTGATAAGATGACTAATAAAAAGGTGCATGAGGTGGTTAACTTCTTTGTGTGTAGGAATAGCTATTTTTACATCCTATTTCTGGTTCTGAAATAAAACTCTTTGGAAGATGAGTCAAAATCAAATTTATTCCCTTCAGTCAGGAACACTTAGCTCACCTATGCTTTTTTCAGCTTCCAACAGCTTTCCAAATGACAAGGTAGAATGCTAAGTATAATATAATTAACCAGGGAGAAATAGAAAAAAAAAAACCCTGACAAGTAGGTGAACCTCACTAATGGAGCTGAATAACCCTTTAGTAAATACATGAGTTTTACAAGATCAACTGATGATACACACTTCCTGATTTAATATACATGTATACATGCCATGTTCAAATGCTGTGTTAATCATATCACATGTAAGGTAAATAACTTCTAGAAATATGTTATACGTTATATATTTCAAGTCTAATTCAATCAAAGGCCACTGCACTGCCTTTTGCTGCCTGTTCATGCAGTGACTTGAATTTTAATCTGATCTTCCTCTTTAGTTTCCTGCAGCCCTTAGAGGGTGTTGCTCTAATATCCAGTCTTAATATGTAACTGCCAATTATCGCACCAAAGTCCGACATGGAGAAACGTCTGAAATGCCACCCGAGCTATTTCTCTTTCCTACCTCAGTATTGCAGATTCATTACTTACTCAATCATTTGCCAAGCCATTTAATCCTACTAGGGTCGTGGGAAAGCTGGAGCCTATCTCAGACGCACTCTGAGCAACTTGCCAGACCATCACAGGGCCAACACACACAACCTTTCACACTCACATCCACACCTAGAGGCAATTTTGGAACAGCTAATTAGTCCAGTGTGCATATCTTTGGATTGTGGGAGGAAACCGGAATACCCAGAGGAAACCCACACAAGCACAGGGGGGACATACAAACTCCACAAAGGAACACCCTTGCTTATCCCGGGCTTTGAATCCAGAACCTTCTTGCTGTGAGGCACATGTGCTAACCACTATGCCAATGTGCCGCCCCACTGCAGAGTCATTCCAAATTTTTAAACATATCTCTTAAGCTTGAATGCGCATCACTTATCCGCTCCCCAAACAAGTATAAAAGAGCAAAAAAAAAAAAAAAAAAAAAAGCTTTTTTTTCCTCATTGGGGACATGTGAGAGAGATGAATTCGACACTACTGGGAATCACTGCAAGTGAATGTCTCATAGCTAAGAAGAGGATAGATTTGAGAGGAGTTTACTTTTTAGCACATAGTGCCTACGATCAAAATGCACACAAAAAATCTTATTGTGTATGAGCCCACCTGCTCCTGGATTCTGTGTGAACCCAGGAGGAGAAAGTTTGGCTTTTATACGGTACGGCACAGCAGCTGTTCTGAACCAGTGTCAGTTCTTCTCTCTTCTTATCTTAATGAAGTGATTCGTAGTCTCAGTTTCGAGCTGGTTCATGATCAGGGCAGTTTTCTTTGAGAAACATATCAGTGATCCGGGGCTGAGATTCATAAAGCATTATACCAGTGAGTAAAGGCTGCCATTCTTAAAGCACCAGAGATGTGTCTTCACATGTAACTGTTTTATCTACTTCCTGGGAAACTGATAGAAAAGGAAAATGTGAACTGCAAAGGAAGCATGCTTGAAATAAATCCTTGTTACATCCTGTTACAGAATCCTGGACATGATGCAACAGATATGACATATGTCGAACAACTTTCAAAATAATAAAAAAAAAATTTTTAAAAAAGGAAAGAAAGCTAAAAAAAAAAAAAAAAAAAAGCTAGGAAAGGTGGTTTCAATTATTTTTTAAATGACAAACATATGGGACATATTAAAAAATGCTCCACGGCACAGCTGCCCTGTTATGGAAAAACCTAGTAAGTCACATTTTTGTCATTTTGAGACAAATGAAAAAATTTATGGGATGTAGGCCTCGGTTATTTAAATGCTGGTATTAGAGCATGACTATTATTTCTATGGAACATACTTTATGGGGCATAAATTATTATTATTATTATTATTATTATTATTATTATTATTATTCCTTCATTCACTTATTTGCCAAACCACTTTATGCTACAATTTTTGGTTTTTCCTTAATTCCACAAATAACATAAAATAACTTAATCCTGGGGGCAGTGGTGGCCCGGTGGTAGGGTGCTGGATCACTGACCTGAAGGGGGTTCAAGCCCCACTATCACCGTGTTGTCACTGCTGTCCCCACAGTGCAGCTAACTGGGTTATCAAAGGCCTGCCATGTCTCTCACTGTCTGTGGTGAGAGGCATGTAAAAGAACCATTGCTGACTTTCATAAAGAGTAGGCTGCATTGCCGTCAGCGAGTTTCTGCGATGGCCTGGTGAGCTTTCCAGGGTGTACTCTGCCCTCACCCAGAGTTGGCAGAGACGGCCTCCCCATGACCATAATTAGGATTAAGCAGTTCAGAAAATGAATGAATAACTGAATAGCGTAATCCTACTATTAGGGTCATAGGGATGCTGGAGCCTATCTCAGCTGACCCTGGGCGAAGGCATGGTACACCCTGAATAGCTTACTGGTCCATCGCAGAGGGACTAATGTGCATGTCACTGGACTGAGGGAGGAAACTGGAGTACTCGGAGGAAAATCAGGCAGATACACAGAAAGAACCTTTCCGATCATAGGAAACCCAGGACCTTCTTGCTGTGCGACAGACTTGTTAACCACAATGCCACCACACCGCCCATATTTTATTATATGATTTCCATGGTTTATTTGTTTACACTGGGATTTACTAGGTTTTACCTGACCATGAGTATGCAACTGTGAGACAATTTAGTAGACAGTAAGGATCATTGCTTACCTAGCAATGTTAATGTAGTCAATGAAGCTGTTAAACCTCAAGAAATGTCCAAAAATGGTCCTGAGATAATTTTGATGTGAATTTGACTTACGAAGTTTTTCCAGACCACAACAGACAGTGACAGATAGAATTTTGTATTTCAAAACACTCTTGGAGAGGGTGATGAGTACTTCTTTTAAAAAGTACACTTTTGTAATCTTGTACACTTCAAACAATATAATCACTTTTCCCTCCTTAGAGTTAACAGAAAATCTGATCCTACATTTGTACTGTGAGCTTATGAATAAGTGCACAAACCCTTTGTTCCACATCTCTTTGCAGGTTCTTGAATTATACTTCTACTACTTCTCCGGTTCTCCACCTAGAGATTTAATAATTCCCAAACAGACCAGCCCCAGAGAACTGGCAAACACATTTAGATGTGGATTAATAGAACTCTGGTGCTTTTCAATGCTGTCCTACTGAGTAATATTGAATGCATTTGGTTTATTAAATAGTCTCTCTCTCTCTCTCTCTTTCTCTCTCTCTCTTTCTCTCTTTCTCTCTCTCTCTCTCTCTCTCTCTCTTTCTCTCTCTCTCTTTCTCTCTTTCTCTCTCTCTCTCTCTCTCTCTCTCTTTCTCTCTCTCTCTTTCTCTCTTTCTCTCTCTCTCTCTATTTCTCTCCCTCTCTCCCTACTAACCCATAATATTTCATGGTTTGAGATTCAGTGTAATTTCAGGTATGCTAATGAGAACATCTCTATGTCCTGTATTCTGTCCATGGCTCATGGCTCATGAATACAAAATTACTCTATGTTCAGTAGTCAGTAAGTGTGGTAGAGGTCTGATATGAAATATTGATGTAAACA
The DNA here is from genome assembly GCA_039654325.1 of Tandanus tandanus. Taxonomy (NCBI): domain Eukaryota; kingdom Metazoa; phylum Chordata; class Actinopteri; order Siluriformes; family Plotosidae; genus Tandanus; species Tandanus tandanus. The sequence goes on from JBCNYH010000016.1 coordinate 3,753,107, forward strand.
AATATAAAGTTTCAAAAAAATGTTTAGGGAAAAACAATGATTGCATTTCTGGATGAAGTCTTTGCATAAAAATACTCGTGTGGGTGAAAATTAAGTTTACAGCCCATTTGCAATGTCTGAGAGAGTCAAAATGCAGCTGCGTAAGAGTTTCCTCCCCTCAAAGCTCAAATATTGAACATCTTCCACTATCACGATTGGCAGATAAAGATATCCAATTGGACTGGTTGAAGTGAACTACCTCTGAAATTAAAAAAGTTGCTGAGTAATGTGGCCCTCGGCCCTGCAAGTACTCTCAAGAGTCTCCGAGGACAGAGCTCAGGTCAGCAGTGACAGAAGTGATTTAACAGATCACTGAATCAACAAGGTCACCTTCTGAGCACCAAGTGTCCCAAAACTGAACTCTGAGTTTTCACAGTAGACTTTTTAACAGCTAGCTTTTATTTTTGCTTAGACAGAATACTGAAGTGTGCACTGAGGTTTGTTTTATCACTTACCTAAATTTTTAGAGTTGACCAGGCTGAATGCTTCAATTAATTTCCATCCATTCGTCTATTATCTGTACTGCTTTTCCATCGGGGTTGCAAGGGATGCTGGATCCAATCCCAGCTAACTTTAAGCAAGAAGCAGGGCACACACTGTACAGGTTGCCAATCTATTGCAGGGCTAGAACAGACACAAACAACCATTCACACTCACATTCACACTTATTTGCTATTTAGAGTAGCCAGTAAACCTGATATGCATGTCTTTGGACTGTGTGAGTAAACCAGAGCACTCGGACGAAAACCCACAGAAACACACAGAGAACATGCAACTCCATAGTGAAAGGAATGGCCCCAGCTGGCCACAAGGATCAAACGTAGAACCGTCTTGCTGTGAGGCGAAAGTGCTAACCACTTAACCGCCGCGCCTCCCTAATTCAAACCAACTCAATTCTGTTCATTCATTCATTCATTCATTCATTCATTCATTTGCTGAACCACTTATTCCTACTTTTAGGGTCGGGGGAGGCTGGAGCCTATCTCAGTCAACTTTGGGTGAAGGCGGGGTACATCCCGTACAACTCGCGAGGCCATTGCAGGACAAACACCCACTCAACTATTCACACTCTCACCTAGGGGCAATTTGGAACGGCCAATTCGCCTAATGTGCATGTCTTCAGAATATGGGAGGAAACTGAAATACCCAGAAGAAACCCATGTTTGCATGGGCAGAACATACAAACTCTACATAGAAACACCCTTGCCAAGCCCAGGACTCAAACCCAGGACCTTCTTGCTGTGAGGCAGACATGCTAACCACTATGTCCTGGTGCCACCTTTCAATTCGTTTCAGTTCAATTTATTCATTACTGGTTTTTATCCTAATTAGGATTGCAGTGCTTCGCAGCCTATAATGGGAACAATGGGCACAAGGTGGGAATACACCCTAGATGGGATGACAGGTCCCTTACAGGGCACCATGCACACACATTCACACACTTGTTCATACCTCTGAGCAATTTAGAGTCATCAAACCACCTACTGGCATGTTTTATGGAGGTGGGAGTAAACTTATATGAATGTGGAGAAAACCTATAAGACTTCATACAGACAATAACCTGAGGTCAGAATTGAGTGTTGCCTGGAGCCGTCCTTCCCCTGTTCAATCAATTCATTTCAGGGTTGTTTATATGGTGCTTTACAAAGCAGCTTTACAGAAATCTGGAGGTATATTTAGAGCAATAATGCGCATGTCAGAGGTGACAGTGGCAAGGAAAACTCCCTGAGATGACTTGAGGAAGTATTCTTCAGAGAAACCAGAGCGAAAAGGGAACGATCCTATTCAAAAAGTGAAATTATAGAATAATACTAATTATAAATCACTCTTTTACAATTAAATGTTATAAATCAAACAGTAGCAAGTAGTGGGTCAATGGTTCAACAAGCACATGGTCCAGTTTGCATTGCAGTTCATGGGTCATGGGTTCGGGTTCGGTTTGTTTAGCACATTATGGAGAAGAAAAAACATTACCATTTCAGATATTTTCTCTGTATCTCCCCTGCAAGAATCACATTGTCTTGCATCCAGAGATTTAATAGTATATGAAATCAGCAGTCTTTCTAAAGCAAGAGTTACTCAGAGTATTTAAAGCAAACATAAAATACTTTTAGTATAATTCCATAAATAACATAGTTTGGTTCCAACCTTAACCTTCACTTACTCACTCATTCGCTCAATCCCACTATAAGGGTCTCAGGTAGGCTGGAGCATATCTCTGCTGACACTGGGCGAAGGTGGGGTACACCCTGACCATAGCAGAGCATCACACATAACCATTCACATACACATCCACAAATAGGGGTAATTTGGAACAGCCAGTTAGCCTAATGTGCATGTCTTCGGACTGTGGGAGGAAACCAGAGTACCCAGAGGAAACCCACACAAGCCTGGGGAGAACATGCAAACTCCACACAGAAACACTCAAACTCGGGACTCGAACCCAGGTGGATGTGTTAACCACTACTTCATCTGGCCGCCCTCCAACATTTACAGTAAAATAATATTACATAAACAAACAATACATTTTTGAATTTGTCTGAAGGCAGTAGGAAGGAGAGTTTGTTGTTTCTTTCCTGTCGAGCCTGACTTTCCTTGTGCTGGTCAGGGATATGTTTGGATGATGCCCCATCATGTACGATGTATTACCGTTAGCATACTTGACATGTGTCAAACAATGCTTCCAGGCGGTCTCTTTTCTTTTCTCTTCGTTTCGTCGCCCTTGTAGGCAACACAAAATCCAAAATGTTCTCATTCAGCTGAAATAAAGGAGGATTAACATTAACATTTTGCCTGCTCGTTCCATTTCCACACATATTCTTACTTAATCACTTCTTTATCTAGTATATACTGACAATTGATATATACATTGATATACTGACAATTCATTGGACAGTTCATCTGGGGTAGGATAGGCCTATAGGAAAAGGGGAGGGACAAAAGCTGTTTGGTTAATCCCACCCACAGTTTTTCTTTTGAACAATAATTTTTGCCATTTGGTCTTGCATCTTGGGCAACATGGTGGCGTAGTGGTTAGGACATGCGCCTCATAGCAAAAAGGTCCTGGGTTAAGGTCCCGGGCTTGGGCGTTTCTGAGTGGAGTTTGCATGTTCTCCCGGTGCTTGCATGGGTTTACTCTGGTTTCTTCCCACAGTCCAAAGACATTTGGCTAACCGGATGTTCCAAATTGCCCGTAGGTGTGAATGGTTGTGTGTGTGTTTTTTGCCCTGCGATAGTCTAGCGAGCTGTTCAGGGTGTACCCTGCCTTCGCCCAGTGTTAGGCTTCAGCTTCACCCCAAATGAGTGAGTGAAACAGCAAATGCAATTATGTAGGAAGGTTGTCCACTATGATCATAGGGTGAGTAGAAGTTCCGAAACGAGCACAAGACAGTGTTTATGCTTCCAGCAGTAGTACTTTTCTAGAGAAAATCCTAAGCTATAGTTATCCACTGAAGATGGATCGATTTTGGGGGCAAGTTTACAAATTTTTAGAATAACAGTGTGCAGCAGCAGAAGCAGACAGTGCTTTCACTGATGCTTTCAGGCTTGGCACTCTGCTAGCAGGCATACACACTCCATTAACACATATGCAGTCTCATTTAAGCAGCAAGAGACAAAGAGTCGAAGCTCATCTGACTGTTACCAACTTGCTGAGTACGCACTAAGGCAGCAATTAAGTTACGAAAGAACTGATTGTTGCTCTTAGTGCTATTTATGTCTACTAAATTTAACTGTCTTAACTGTCTGATGTAGTTTTAATCAAAATTGCAGTTATCTGAAAGTATAAGAGACTGCAGGCTGCAGAATTTGCCTGGTGATCAAGCTCTGACTCAGAGCTCACCTTCAGGAAAATGATATTATTTCTGATTGAGTTTGCCGTGAGATTTCTCCGGTGACAGAGCCACTCTGGTGGAGTCTGCTTGCTAAAGTCACCACTTGTTACTAAGGCTTTAGGCAAAGTATTTGTGTCAACGAGTTGTCAACAAACATAATCATCTTTACGGCCCGCCTTGACGTGCGCTGTTAAGCAGCATTGTCAAATAATCAATGTTCCCTGCATGGTTAGTTTTCTGCAAAATGGTTGGCAGATTCTGCTGGGGTTTGTCACAGACTTTATGTCTACAGTTTTCCATTGACTTTGGAGCAGCAGTTTCATATTCTTTCTTTCTTTCTTTCTCTCATTTCATTTTTTGAACCCTTTTATCCCTTATTAGAGTAGCAGGGAAGCTGGAGCCCATCCCAGCCAACTCTGAGTGAATGTGGAGTACACCCTTAACAGCTTACTAGACCAGGCCAACACACAACCATTCACACTCACATTCACACCTAGGGGCAAGTTGAAATATCCAGGTAGCCTAATATGCATTTCTTTGGACTATCAAAGGAAACCAGAGCACCCAGAGGAAACTCATGCAAGCACAGGGAGTACATGAAAACTTCACACATAAACACCCTAGCCAGGCACTTCTTACACTAACGCGGACATGCTGAACAATAAGCTGCTGTATGTTGGTGTAGATTCTCAATCATCCAGGTCATAATAATCCTAAAAAGCTTGAGTCGAGACAACTGGACTTCTTTTTTGTGGTTTTTGAAGACGTTTTGCTTTCAATCCAAAAAGCTTCGTCAGTTAGAAATTCTGGTGGAAAGTTCCANNNNCTAGTGGACAAAGGACCCCAACGAGCGATGGAATGGATGGGAGGGACGGTGATTTGCACTTGACTTGAGAGTTTTTGTTCAGCCTATATAAGGCTGGAACTTTCCACCAGAATTTCTAACTGACGAAGCTTTTTGGATTGAAAGCGAAGCGTCTTCAAAAACCACAAAAAAGAAGTCCAGTTGCCTCGACTCAAGCTTTTTAGGAATAAGCTGCTGTACCACCTTTAATAATTTCCTCGACCAGGAGGTAATGTTTCCACCTGTGTTGGTTTGTTATTAGTTGGCTTGTTTGTTAGTTTGTTGGTGCGCAAGATAACGAAAAAGAAGTTATGCATGGATGAAATTTTGAAAATAAAAAAACATAAAATTTTGGAGGTGATCCGTCCACGGGATCATGTGGAAAAAATACCCGAAATTCCAAAAAATGCCTATTCTTTATAATATGCGATAAATTATTCATAAGATGTCCACTAGGCGGGAGACATTTCGTTACAAGGATGCCAAGTTTTATTTATATATAATTTATATATTTATTTATTTATTTATGTATTTAGTTTTTATTATCTGTTTGTTTGTTTGTTTGTTTGTTTGTCTCATGAATTCCTAGCCTCAGTTCTTGTACTCCAACGTCATTTGTGTTCTTTTACACGTTTTCCTCCTTTGATGTCTTCATTCTGTTTTTTCCCCAGACAACTGCTGATTAAACAGGATTTAATCAAAGTGCATTTTAAAGGTGCTCATGCAATGTTTTTAACTGACTCAAAAGAAAATCATTAGTGTGCATCACTAATGCAAATGATTAGCTGCATCCTTTGTGCAGCGTTGTGCTGACATATTAAACATTTTGAAAACATTGTATCATTTTAATGTCTAGAGAGCTGTTTGTTTAGTAGATTGTCTTTAATTGGCTTAATTTAAGAATTAAGCCAATTAAAGACAATCTAAGCATTCATTCACCCACAGCTGCTGCTAATGAAGAACCTTTTACCACACCGAAGACGTGGAGGGAACCGACTTGGTATTAAGTCAGTATGTAACAAAGCGAGCATTAATGTATGAACATATTACATATTTTTAAGCTTAATTAACATTACTTTTTTAAATTAAGGGGCTGGTTTGTTGTGCACCAGACAGCGTTTCCACCTTATAGCTCAGGGGTTCTTCTTTTAATTCCAAGCTCAAACAGGTTCACACAAATTTTTTCACCCTGTGAATACATCAATTTCTTCTGGATTCTCTGGTTTTCTTCCACCTTCCAAAAAATTGGTGGATAAGTTCATTCATTCATTCATTTTCTAAGATGCTTAATCCTAATTAGGGTCGCGGGAAGGATGGCGCCCATCTCAGCTGACTCTGGGCGAAGGTGGGGTGCACCGAGAACAGCTCGCCAGGCATTTGTGGCACCAACATGCACACAACCCTTCACGCTGACACTCACACCTAGGGGCGATTTGGGACCACCACTCAGCCTACTGTGCATTTTTATGGACTGTGGGAGGAAACCGTAGTACCCGGTGGAAACCCACGCAAGCACGGGGAAAACATACGACCTCCACACAGAAACGCCCTGAGCCTGGGAATCAAACCAAGGCCCTTCTTGCTGTGATGTGCTAATCGTGCCGCTCCCTAGTGGATAAGCTATGATGAATTATTGATGATTGTTTGAATGTGTGTATACAGTGTTGTGTGAAGGATTGGTAACCCATTTAGGCTGTGGATAGAAACCTTTACATCCTGTATAATGTAACTCTGACCAGGAAGAAGTGATTTTCTGAAAGTGACTGATGTACTTTAAAGCCCCACCTGCATGATAACTTATGTGAGCTGAATACAGTTCATCTTTATTTAAGCAAAATTACATTAGCAAGAGTTCAGATTCCCTGAATAACACAAAGGCTGTGAATCAGCTAAAGGCACAAAACTGCAGGCTGAGAATGAAAGCTAATCACAGCTGCGTTAATATTCAGTATAACAGTATGATTGTGAGTGGGATATTGATTTTTTTTCTGTACAGTGGTTTTATCCATCCATCCATTATCTATACCACTTACCAATCAGGGTCATTGGGAGCTGAAGCCAATTCCAGTTGATGTCAGTGAGAAGCGGGGTACACCCTGAAGGGGTTATCAATTTATTACAGGGCACAAACAACTGCTTACACTTACACTCACACTTATGGGCAATTGTTAGCCACGTGACATAATGTGCATGTCTTTGGACCATGGGAGAAAACTGGAGCATCCAGAGGAAACCTAAGCAATACAGAGAGAACATGCAAACGTCACACAAAAAGGTCCTTGACTGAGATCTGAACCTCCTCACTGTGAGGCGACAGTGCTAACCACTGAGCCACCGTGTACCCCCACAATGGTTTTATTAATAAGAAATTAAAATAGATTAACTGATATTTCTGAAACACCCTGGCCAAGTAATTTCTGTATTTCTGTAATCCTGAAGAGGCCACAGTCATTGGGAGGAAGTTGGCTGATGAGCTAGCTGATAATAAGTTGAGCATTTGGTGCACCCAGTGAAATTGAAATCCATTCTTCCTTTTCATCTTCATCTGACAAGCTTACATATATTTTAAATTAGACATTACAGTCATGGAAAAAGGAACATTTGTTGCTGCTGATGATACCCCTAACTGTACGGAATTGTAGTAATATTTCAGTGAGGCTGTACCCTCTATGCATCTTGGGGCCGCACGGTGGTGTACTAGTTAGCACGTCCGCCTAACAGCAAGAAAGTCCTGGGTTTGAGTCCCGGGCTCTGGGAGGGTGTTTCTGTGTGGAGTTCGTATGTTCTACCCATTTTTGCGTGGGTTTGCGTGGGTCCTCCGGGTTTCCTCCCACAGCGCAAGACATGCGCATTAGGTTAATTGGTTGTTCCAAATTGCCCCTAGGTGTAAGTCTGAATAGTTGTATGTGTGTGTCGGCTGTGTAATAGACTGACAAGCTGTCCAGGGTGGACCTTGCCTTCCCTCAGAGTCGGGGGAGATAGGCTCCAGCCTCCCCGTGACCCTAGTAGGATTTATCGGTTCAGCAAACGAATGCTTGAATGAACAAATCATGAAAAATGGAACATTTGCCATGTCTGCTGCTGCTGCTGCTAACTCTACTGTAGTAAACTTTTAGTGGGACTGTTGCTTGAATCTGAATTCCATGTGGTGAAGAACAAATGGAATGATACAAACAGGCAAACATCCCACTCCGGTTATACTAAATATAAGCATCTCGGAACACTGCACATCCAAGCAGATTGGGGAAATGGACTTAACTATTGGAGTGGCATGGTGGCGTAGTGGTTAGCACATCTGTGTCACAGCAAGAAGGTCCTGGGTTCACGTCTGGGAGTTTGCATGTTCTCCCCGTGCTTGCATGGGTTTCTTCCTGGTACTCCCGGTGTCCTCCGACAGTCCAAAGACATGCACATTAGGTGATTTGGTTGTTTCACATTGCCACCAGGTGTGGATGTGGATGTGGATGTGAATGGTTGGGTGTATGCGTTGGCCCTGTGACAGTGTGGCGAGCTATTCAGAGTGCACCCCGCCTTCACCCAGTGATGGCTGAAATAGGCTCCAGCCTCAACACAGCCCTAATAGGATTAAGCAGTGTGGCAAATGAGGGAGAGTGAGTGACATAACTGTTGAAGGAGTTGCATTATTAATAATAATACTGCAATAAAAATGCACAAAAAGAAATTCCTTTGCAGTAATGACTCGTGTGTATAAACAGGCATGAGCAGTTTGAAGCTGGAGAGAATTACAGGGAATTAATGTTTAAATGCAAATATTTCCACTAATTCTAATTACGTTTTATTGAATGATTGATTTATTTTTATAAGTTTTTGAACAAAGTAGCCATTTTTTTCCCGATGCAGGTTTTAAAGTCGCAGCAGTTCTTTGTGAAATAAGGTCACTGGCACCGAGTGCGCACTTGGTTTCTTAGACAGCGTCGCCTTTGTCATCTCAAGGAAGACCATATCGAATGCAAGCAGGCTCGCGCGCGCGTCGCAGCCAATCACGGGGCGAGTTGTTCGGCGCGCGCGCCTCTCTGTCCTCTTTCACAGTCTAAGCAGAGAGCTGGGATTTTGCGCTGCGCTCCGCTCCACTCTCGGCAGGATTTCCGTTGCAGTTTTCGCAGATTTAAAATAAAGAACAGAACAGACAGCGCTGTCACTCCTTCACCCGAAGACCCGGTCTACATCACCATGAAGAGTCCTGCGTGCTGGGCGGTCCTGTTCGGAATGGCCATCGCTTTAATACAGCGAGGTAAGGAGAGGAGAGGGTCGCGTTTGGGGATGACCGTTACTTCCGTTACTCCACATAACCGTCACGCGCCGCGCACGCACTGGCCGAGAAACTAACGACGCGACGCATCCAGAGCGCGCGCGAGGCGGAACATTTTCTGTTTGACGCACTTGGGAACTAAAGAGGCAGATTAGATCAGGAGAGTGTCGCTCCAAGGTGATGCGGCTTCACATGTCGGGGATTGATCTGCTCCGTGTGTGTGTGTGTGTGTGTGTGTGTGTGCGCGAAGTCCATACTGCAGGAAAAGTTTCCTTCTGAAAGTATTTATTATAGGAGAGGAAATTATTTTACTTGTTGCTTTTATTTTATGCATTGTAGTTAATAATCCTTGTAATTTTGAGAGAATCATATTAGATAATAATAATAATAATAAATATAATAATAATAATAATAAATATAATAATATTAATAATAATAATGATAATAATATAATAATAACAACAACAACAACAACAACAATAATAACAATAATAATAATAATAGTTATCACAATGATCATGATGATGATAATAGTGATAATATTCATAATAATCATAATAATTATATATACATAATCATGCTCTCATGGCAGCCCAAAGTCCATGGGTTGGACTTGGCCCCTGAACTGAACTGAGCAGGACATCAGTACTGGACATCAGGACTGATGGAAATAATAATAATAATAATAATAATAATAATAATAATAATAATAATAATAATGATAATAATAATAATAATAATAATGATAATAGTAATAATAATAATAATAATGATAATGATAAGAATGATAATAATAATAATAATAATAATAAATCAAGAGCCCTGAAGGTACAGAAAGCTCCCTGTCAAAAATGCTGTGTCCTTAACAAGATTTAAAGCAGGACGTGACCACATACCCTACTAACACTTCATAGCATGCCACAGGAGCATGGCATGCAAACATACCCTGATAATATTATACAGTTAATAAGCATTGTATTTTAATCAAAGAATCCCAAGGTTATTCCCCCCTCTTCTTCTTCTTCTTCTTTTTTCTTCTTCTCTACAATTGCATTAAAACTGATTTGTGGTTATATTGTAACCTAATGCCTAGTATGTATATATAATACTTAGGGATGAATCGTCCAGCATGTGTCCTAAACTGTTTCGAGTGTCGCACTTTCATTGTAATATGTTGCTAATTGTTTTTGATGGTGAGAAGAGTGAGTGGCGATCAGATATGTCCTCGGTGGGTTTCTGCTCTTCTTGACTGTAAACCTTTGATCTAAACATGGACATGGAGGTATGGGTGGATATGTTTGTGTTTCTGTATTATGAACGCCGGTTGTCAGGGTTCAGGTGTTTCTTGTAGATCGCGAATGAATGAATTTATGATGAGGAGTAAGAGACAGGTGAACAGAAGGAGTGAGAGAAGGGGAGATAGAGCGAGAGAGCGTGTGAGAGAGAGAGAGAGCGAGAAACAGTGAGTGGATGTGTGTTTGGGGTGTGTGGGAGGCATTGGTTGGGGTGGTTGGGGGGGAAACAGAGGATGGGGATGTTATGGTGGCCACTATGAGGAAATCTGCCTTAAAAATTACAATAAAAATAATTGAAAATAATAAAAGAGGCATTTGCTTCCTGAGGTTAAGGTTAGAGTTAGATTTTCCTGTAGGCATAGAATGAATTATGTCAGCTGAAGGTCCTCACAAGGATATCAAGACGTGTGTGTGTGTGTGTGTGAGAGAGAGAGAGTGAGAGAGAGAGAGATAGAGAGTGAGAGAGAGAGAGAGACACTGAGAGTGTCTATGTCTGCGTTGCCAGGCTGCAGCACATCCACCTGCAACACTCAAGCCAACATCCCTCCGGCCAAACTGTTGTACCCTTAGACTTTCTTCCAGCCCTCACTGAGCTAAAACAGGAAAGATATCGAACTCCATTTCAGTGTAGAACCACAGCTGGTTTTCAGCTTCATACACAGGTCAGAAGAGAGTGTTTAACAGAGACGGAGTAGATCAGATTGTTCAGTGGAAACGATGACTCTGGAGGAGACCACTGTGATAAATACATCATTCCTTTCTTTAAAGTTCATACGTTTCATTTGTGTGTCTTTCTCGGTACGTACAGTGAGCAACATGAAAACGAGTGCAGTTTCTTTGTTTCCATAAGAAACAATGAAATACACTATTTCATACACCTGTCCTCATGCTTGAATTGATCTCTTCTGAATCTTTTACTTGAAGTCGTTTCCTTCTCATTTTACCCAGATAACACTGCTGTCCTAGAGTGAAACAGCATGGCATGTTATTAGAGAAATTAAACCCATTAGGAGCAGAGGAGGACTGTGACTAATTGACATCAGTATCAGCCCAGATGCGAAATTACTACTTTCTCAATTTCATCAAAAGGATGAGAGAGTTCACTCATTTTCTTGAGTGGCCCGGTGGTGCGCTAGAGCTTGTTATGATACCCTGTCGAGAAAAAAAAAAATAAAACAAACACTTAAGTGGCATACACACAGGAAGAGTGACGTGGCAACAGGTGACCATGTCCAATCAGTGAAATCCAACAGCATGAAGCAATAACAGGAAATTTCATGGAAATTTTCATGAGGGACGTGAAGTGGGCTAATACGGCATTAAGGACTACGAAAAGATACTGTTAACAGAGAGATAAGGAACCAATAATTCTGTATTATACACCTGAATCCAGGCGGCACGGTGGCGCAGTGATTAGACTCACAGCAAGAAGCCCTGGGTTCGATTCCCGGGCTCGGGACGTTTCTGTGTGGAGTTTGCATGTTCTCCCCGTGCTTGCATGGGTTTCCTCCGGGTACTCTGGTTTCAACCCACAGTACAAAAACATGCATAGTTGGCTAATTGGCTGTTCCAAATCACCCCTAGGTGAGAGTGTAAGTGTGAGCGGTTATGTGGGTGTTGGCCCTGCAATGGCCTGGCGAGCTGTCCAGGGTGTACCCCTCCTGCCCAGAGTCAGCTGAGATGGGCGCCAGCCTCCCCGTGACCCTAATTAGGATTAAGTGGCTTAGAAAATGAATGAATGACAACTGAACTGACAATTCGTATAAGGACAATAACTTAAAATGTGATGTCTGGGCTCATATTTTCAAGATCATCTGCATTTCCCTGTAGGTTTACATTTATATATATTAAATTAATATGGAGAATCAGTGATTTAGCCAGTGATTGTTCTCACTGAAACTCTCTTCAGCCAGTTAGGCATACGGCTGAAAATGTACCTCAATAAAGTATTAGAGAAACCAGAAAAAGTTATGGCTTTTAATCTATATAAGGTGTGATCTGTGAACTGAAAGAAATTAAAATTGGGTGAATTGTCACTGTTGAAGCATAGCTCTGTTCATACGCATTCATTAGCAATATATTTATGCACTTGTAGGGAACTAGCCAGTTACAGATTGTTTCACGCAGAAACAATTGGGCGTGAGAAATATACAAGATGGTTACCTAGGCAACCAGTGCTTGGAATGTCCAGGTGTCGAGTGAATCACTTTAAGTGTGCATGGCTCTTTAGTGATACTTCTGAAAAAATAACTACACTTGCACACTCATTATGCTGCTTTGTTCAATTACATTGAGACACAAGATGCTTATAATTACGATTTTCGAGCCATTATCCCCCCCCCCCGACTTACTACTTACGCAAGCACAAGTAGGAGCTTCCCAAGTAGGAGATTTTATATGAGCTGATTCCAATAGAGGGTGGTATGGTAGTAAAGTGGTTAGCACTGTTGCCTCAAAGCAAGAAAGTTCTGGGTTCGAACCTAGGGAACTACTGGAACGTTTTTTTTTTGTGAAGCTGGCATGTTCTTGTCATGCTTGTGTGGGTTTGCTCCAGGCACTCTGGTTTCCTCCCACTGTCCAAAGACATGCACACTAGGGCAACTGACTACTCTAAATTTCCCCTACTTATGAGTGTAATTATGAATGGTTGTTTGTGTCTGTGTTCGTCCTTCAACAGACTAATGAACTGTTTAGGGTATACCCCGCCTCTCGCCCAAAGCCAACTGGGACTGGCTCCAGGATTCCCCATGTCCCTGACGGATAAGTGGAATACATAATAGATGGATGACTCAAATAGGAACGTGCACTTATAGCTACTTACAACTTACAACTTTTCAGTTTTCTAGCATTTTTATTCAAGTCTTTACCTTGGATCACAACTTATAAAAGGAAACAGATGACTACACATTGGTATACTTTCTCAGAGAGCCAGGGGCGGAAATTAACACTAGTCCGCTGGCCCGTGGGAAGTCTAAAATCTGTTGGGCGAGTGAAATTAGCTTTCATTCATCCTGCTGGCAACCTGACAAATCCAATCGGCCAAGAAGATATAGCGTTCCTGACCAGTAAATATGATCATAATTTCACTAGTCCTGTTGGCCAGTAGCTTAGTTTTGCTGAATTCCACCCCTGGAGAGCTGTCATGAAGGTGTTGCCATCTGTTTAAGATGAATCATTTAGGATCAGTGAATAACCTGGCACAACAGGAGCATGGGTTTTGCATTGGACCTTCTGACAAAAAGTTCCTTTAAACTGGTATGGCCCCACTGGAGTCTTCAAATTACGACCCACATTCATTGCTGATTCAAATTTCAGTTTAAGTTCAGACTGTCACTGTTTGGTAAATGCTCCTGGTTTCCCATTCACTGCGCCATGAGCCAAGATGAAATAGACATTTTCTTTTACTGTTCACAAGTGTATATCTAATGACAATAAAGTTAATATGTAAGAAATAAAACATAATGGAGTGTGTTTTAATTGGAAAATAATTGGTGTAAAGCGGAGAGCTGTTATCATCACAAACTTAATTATTATCATTCATCCTATTTAACAATTCTTTAATATGTGAATATTGAGGCAAATGACTGTCTTAGTAAGAAAATTAAAACGAGTTTTTTATGGTTTATATTTACCTTACAAAATGATCCATGATCATCACAGTGATTATGCACCTCCCCATTACGGAGTCTTTTGAAGCTTATTTAAAGTTTGAAAATAGGTTTTACCTTGCAAAAAAGGTTCACTTACTCACTCTCACTCATTAACTGAACCGCTTAATCTTACTAGGGTCGCAGGGAGACTGATGCTTATCTCAGCCTACACTGGACGAAGGCAGGGTACAGCCAGACCATCGCAGGGCAACACACATACACACATTTATCGCAGTCACACTCACACCTAGGGTCAATTTGGAACAGCCAGGTGGCCTAATGTCTTTGGACTGTGGGAGGAAACTGGGGTACCCGGAGGAAACCTATGCAAGCAGAGGGAGTCCACACAGAAATGCCCGAGTCTGGGAATTGAACCCAAGACCTACTTGCTGTGAGGTGAACATGCTAACCACTACACCACCATGCTGTCCCAGCTTGCAAAACATGCTTTCTTGGTATTTTTTTTGGACGTCTTTTTTTATTTTTTATTTCTTAGATTTTTGAACCAGTGATTGTGGCAAAAATCCATTCATTCATTTTCTGAATCGCTTAATCCTAATTAGGGTCGCGGGGAGGCTGGTGCCCATCTCAGATGACTCTGGGCGAGGGCGGGGTACACCCTGGACAGCTCGCCAAGCCATCGCAGGGCCAACACACATACAACCATTCACACTCACATTCACACCTAGGGGCAATTTGGAACAGCCAGTTAGCCTACTGTGCATGTTTTTGTACTGTGGGAGGAAACCGGAGTACCCGGAGGAAACCCATGCAAGCACGGGGAGAACATGCAAACTCCACACAGAAACACCCAAGCTATGAATCGAACCCAGGCCTTTTTGCTGTGAGGCGGAAGTGCTAACCACTGCGCCATCGTGCCTTGTGGCAAAAATTATTTTTTTTTTTGGTCAGCCATTTTGTTTAAAACATTAGCTCAAGTTTGCAAGGTGGCTAATTCCATTATTCTGAAACAGCAAACCAATCATATGGCACCGTTTCTGTGCACTAAATACTAAATCCTGTTATCCCACACACAAGTGTTTTATTCTTCTGATACCACAGTGATTTGCCAACAGTTTCAGTTCTTAAATTATATTATCACAAATTATAGTATGAGAAGCATGCCATACCATTTATAATGTTTCCAAGACAAGCTAGTTACGCTTGTCTGTTGTTTCATTTTTCCACAAATGCACCCCCTTCCTTTCATCTAATGCATGAGTGAAACAACAATCCCACACTGAAATGTGTAAGCTGCACAGCAGAGTATGTGTTAAGTTGTGTTATATCCAGAGATTTGGACCATTAGCCAGTCGACCGCTGTGTTCAGTTAGACTTTCGCCTTGAATTCCCCTCAGTGGTCTCCATTAGGGAGCCACAGTCTCAGGGGTAACATTCATTTGCCCCCAACCCCACCACCAAAACCACCACCACCACCACCACCACGACCAGTCTACATTGATGGTAACTGTAATAATGAGCTCGTGTTTGTCAGATTCCACACTCATTCCTTTCATCTGATAAAGAACTGCTCATTGAAATGGGACATCACTCTTAACCCCACTCAGCATTGTTCTGCATTGCCTTGTATCTTAAGTGTAGGACAGCAGAACATGTGTACAGTTAAGCCATAACTAGTGACTGGTTTGCTACATTCATAGCCCTTGTTTTTGCATCAGATTCCATACTATACACACACTGTGACTTTTAATCCAGTATGAGATTGTCCATTGGAGAAAGGATTCCTTCTTTGAAGATTACTCTGAAATCCTCTGTATCTGTAGAGCTTTGGCTTTAAAAAGAGATTTGGCTTTTTCTCTCTGTGTTTTCCATCCGAGAATGACAGTATCGTGAGAAAGATGTTGTACTTTTCAATGTGCATTGATCAAAATAGCAGAATTACTGTATAAGTCATTGTTTATGGGTCAGTTTAATAAGAACAGCACTCAAAACAGTAATTCTAATGGATCTTGAACATCTGCCAGTCCCATTGAAAGAAATGCTTCTGACATTTCTGTGAAGTTTTACCAGATCATTTAAAAGCTGTCTGTGTGATCATGTGGTCAGTTGGCGACTGGTGGGTTATAACACAGGGATCCAGCAATTGGAAGTGCAGCACTGACTCACAGAGAGCCATTCTTGAGTTGTCAAGTTGAAGGAATGCAGGCCTCATATGAGGTATAGCACTGAAATACAATCGTCTCTGTGTAATCATCATCATCAAACAAAAGCCTATTGCAAGACTTCGACATGGCAAACACCCATTCAAGAATTAGAAGAAGTCATTATGGCATATGTAAAGTCAATGTGAGTCCCGCATATGTTTGCAGTCTTGTGTTAAGCAAATGGTTGCCACTACTATATCGGATGATTTTTCTTTTTTCTTTACAGTGAAAAGCACAATGAGTTCACATTTTGATCTTCATTAAGCTACTCCTTTAGAAAGCAGTATTCTTCCTGTCTCAAGGCATACTCTCTCAAGGAGCCCTTTTTCAAAAGCCTGCCTCATTATAGTGCATGCTGAAAGCGTCTCTGTGGGACTCTAGGAAACACCTTTTGAAAAAAAGACAAGTTGATGGTACACTGTAAAAAATGAGACTCTGTATAAGCATCCTGTATTTTCATGTCACCTTTAACAGACAGTGGAAAGGAGAGAAGACAAAGTATCTGTTTATTGAATGTTAAACTGTGAGTAAAGTTTAATCTGAGGTATAGTATATTTTGCTTGAGTCTATTTTCTTTTTAATAATAATAAAGAAAATGACATTTACATATGTCTGTCATGCGTAAATATGAGTTAAAAACTGCTTATTACCTGAGTGTGAGGTCTGTACAGAGTAGTTTTTACCCCAGGTCTTAAGTACAGTGCAAAATGCCCAAAGGTTGAGATTTCTCTGTACAGACCGAGAAAAAGTGGTTCATAAGTAGTTTGTTTTATATGGCAGTTAAAATGGTAGTCGTTTTTAAACTTCAGGCACTGAATGCGTTTTCTTCCGTGTCTTTAAGGGCTTTAGTAGCTTTCGGCTTGTTCACCTTACCATGACGAACAAAAGCTTTCCGAAGAGCAGCGAGTACTTTGCGGGACTTCATAAAGGTCACCTTGTAATGATGATTTTCCACACATCATTGTATCATAATCGTCTTTGCAAGCTGACCCATGTAAAACTGCTTTAATTATTCGTCATCTACCGTTGCGAGCTTATCATCTTGCATTGCGAGTTTTTGAATCCCAGTCAGAAAATTTGTAATCTGTTGCCGAGCCTGAAGTTGCCTGGAAAATCATCCTACATGTTTAACGGGAATTGCAAATGGCATTCTCCATTAGGATATTTCGTGTATCCCTTTTTTTCAGGAAAATACTGAATTCTTCTCTGGAAGCTAATAAAACAGTGCAGCTAGCCAATGACTAAGCTGCTGGTCAGACACAACCCGGTCAAGATATACAATTTATTGACAGCACATTGACCTGTCAGATTAAGCGTACTGTAGTTGCCATATGATAAAATAGGATAGTAGTCAGTGCCCTGCATAATGTGGATGCCCTGTAGTGACCAGTCTGTCCCTGTGTGCAGCCGAGTGTTCCCATCCTTGTCCAGGCTGTGACTTCCGACTCGTCTGTGGCACCTGCCTTAAGCTTGGTGGATATGTGTGGCGTGGTAAGGCTGCGTACCAACGTTAGGTCACTGTGACCTTCACCTTGACCTTTGACCCCCTTAAATGAAAATGCTTGTCTGGGCCATATTTCCTATATTCGTAGCCTCACAATTAGCAAGCTGGGCATATTTTTAGATATTGGGAAGGTTTACATACTTTGAGGGTTCGTCTACTTCACCCAGTGCAGGGCCCTCAGTGGTACAATGGTTTTTCTGAGATTCCCCCATCTCTAATTTTCTTCTCCTCGCATTGCTTTTTGCTTGCATCAAATTGAACCATTTAATTTTTCTGTCTAGAATTTCACAAAATGATTCCTTATGTTCTTGGCATAAATTTTTTAACAACCGCTAGAACTTAAAAAAAACAACAAAATAATGTACTAATACTGTGTTCAGGTCGTTTTGAACAGATTGTAAGAAGGCAAAATAAGCACGCTTCCTAATTGTTACTTTTTGTAAATATGAAACAAAATGTGATATTGGTTTCTGTCACATTCCCTTTAGCACTAATTTGCGCTCACACCTGTTCACATACACTTGCCAACAAGAGGATCCCCCACGAGAAGAAGTTTTTTCTAATAAGTGAGCTGAACATATGATCTATTGAGATATATGAGAAAAGAAATACATTGCACAGTTTTGAACTAATGAGATGAATGACCTGGTGAAAAGTGCATCCATATTCCAGTGAACAGAGCAAGTGGGTTAATTAATGACGCTCATCAATATAATGACATAATGACCATATTATGACCTTAATGTAGTAACAAGTAACATTTTTCTTCATCATATACCTCTTAGTAGTTACATGACAGCAATTTTTTATATGCTGCAGCAAGGAGTCATATGCATCTAGTTCCAAACTTGCAGCTTTTTTCCCTCCGGGTCTCTGCAAACATTAAGAAGATAAGTTCATGTAAAGTGCATTTTGATAGCTGTAGACTCTACACATCGCTGCATTAAGACTCTTCACTTAGTTTACAGCTTGTCTCAAATGATTCATGATGGTAATTTCCTCACTGTGTCAAATGTTGACTGCATCAATTTAGACACATTGGTCATTGATGAATCTAACAGGAAAGAGCATAGAGGATGTTTTATGTAATGCGGTTAGGCAGAGCTAAATGGATAATTTCATTTGTCCATTCAAGATCTCATCCCCGTATGATTCAATAGTAATTTGTAGTATGATTAAATGCATCTATATAGCCCATGTTTCTATCGCTAAGCTTTGGTATGCTATATGGTCAAAGGTTTTTGGACACTTGACCATTGTACCTACAGTATATGTTTGTTTGTTTTTTGTTTTCATTCCAGACATCATGACCTGGCTGCAGGACTTGCTCAAATTCATCTCAAAGGTGTTTAGTGAGATTGAGATCAGGGCTCTGTTCAGGCCATTCAAGTTTTTTCCCCTCAAACTTTGGCAAACCAGGACTTCATGGTCGTCGATTTTTGAACAATTGCATTGTCATGCTAGAATATGTTTGGGCCTCTTAGTTGTATTGGTAGAATAGTGAATATTCCACAGACTATGTGGAAAATGCACTAATTAATTAATTATTTAATTAATTTGCTGAACTGCTTAATTTTAGTAGGGTTACAGGAAGGCTGAAGCCTATCTCTGCCGACTCTGGGCGAAGGGTATAACCCTGAACACATCCATTCACACTCACACCTAATTTGGAACATTTAATTAGCCTAATGTGCATGTCTTTGGTCTGCAAAAGGAAGCCAGGCACAGGGAGAGCATGCAAACTCCACACGCACTCGAACCCAGGACCTTCTTGCTGTGAGGCGGACATGCTATGCTACCGTGACGTCTGCCTACATGTACACCCTATACTATTTTGCACTTCCAACAATTTAGCAGTACTTTGGGATATGGGTGTGATGATCAAGTGTCAACGAACATTTGGCTGTAAAGCGTATGTGGATACTGGGAAGTCAGTAGGAATATTTTATGCAGTTCAGTAAGAGCATTTACAAAAAGGGAATTTGTTTGTGAAATCAATTTGAAGGTCAATTGCTTTTTCATTTTGTCGTCTAAAATGATTTTTCTTTGTTTAATGAGAATTTTCTCTAGTATTTTTCACTGGATGTCCAAATCATTGCTAATGTAGATTACAGGACACGACAGGATTAAAGGAGCCATCAGTCATTTTCTTTTGCAGTACTATTTGTTGCAGCAGCTAAGACTTTACTATGTGTCAGATGAACATTTTCCTGAAGTTTTTTGGAATGTTAGATTACAGTAGTTTTCCTGTGCATAATATTACACTAAAACTCATTCAACTCTGAATGCCATGGTTGTTTAGCATCCTTCATGTCACAGCCTTTGCTTTTTTAGGTTAATCCTCACAGTGTTCACTTTAGAATAGTAGCCCTGTGTTGTTTTTCATGTAGCAGATGGCACAGAGAGCAGTTAAGCAGCACATGGTCATCTACTAATCCCTGTGCTGGTGATTAGTGTGTGTGTGTGTGTGTGTGTGTGTGTGTGTGTGTGTGTGGCTTAACTTGCATATTAAGGACTCTGCAATTGGACGGTCTATTTCTATTAATTACATTTTGCTGAATGTTCAAGCCTGGAGATAGGAAGCACTAAATCTCAGGTTATGTATGAAATTAAAAAATGGAAATTAGCAGAAACGAATGAGATGTGGCCGTTGACTCAGCATCCCTGCTGAATCGCCCTGCTTCATTTTACAGTTGAGAGTCTGCATTGGTCATTGAATTTCAAGGAAGCTTATAGGGGATTCTCATAATTAATGCTAAACGCTTGGTTGACAATCTTAATGGCCTTTTTGGGTCAATGTAGGAAAGAATGTTTCTCATTAATCATTGGCACTTTGCTATCTGCTCTCTGTTCAAACAGTTACTTTACCTAAGTAAGAGCAAAGTCCACTATATGTTTTAAAAGCTTCACTCCAAGTAATTGAAAAAGGTTCATCTTGGATTTATTAAACATTATTCACCCCATAGGCATGGAACATGACTTTAGTGGTTACCCTGTGTCCATACCCCATTGCTAACTTTATACTGATTGACTGATGTATATAGTGTATACTGCACAATAAAAAAAACAAAACTGAAACTCCAAAAATACAGCCTCATACATCACTGCTCAGACTTGCGTAATAACGAAACGGAAACCAGAAAAGTAGAGGCTAATACAAAGCCGCTCACACTTGTACAGAATAATAAAAAGCACACAGTCTAACTTAGGTGGGCAGACAAACTTTCATCAAGGAAAACAGTACCAAATATTAACGGCAACACTAAAGATTAACTAGTTGCACTGATAATTAAACTAACAAGACAGGTGATTCAAATGGACACGGAAATCAGCCACTGAAAGGCGGTGAAAATTAAACTCAGTGTTAAGCTTTCCTGCTTTCACTCCAGAGCGTAGTTGTGTAAAGCAGGACTTCTTTCTTTCTTTTTATGTTTAACAAATCCAAGAAACTATCCAGTACAGAACCTCAGTGAATGAATCATTTTGGCAAGAAGATCACTACGTACATGTTCCTTTGCTTTCTTTGTTGCTTATGGAAGGACCTTTCAAAGAATCATGTGGTAGAATGTACAGTTTACATACTTTGAACTCCTACACAACGTTCAGGGAAAAAAACGCCATTCTCATTTGAACAAGCGAGGTTGAAGGCCAGTGAAATTGTGACCTGTTATGAACACATGGCAGAACATGGAGCTTAGATGTTTAAATATTTTTCTTGAAAAATATCTGTGGATAACAGAACACCCAATTCCCTTGCACGTCTTCGAGCACTTCATCTCGATTTAATTTCTGGCCAGGGGAGCTAGTAAACTCAACTGTCAGTCAAACCAGAGTAGCCAGGAATACTTCAGTAAGTTATCGATGTGTGCATTCCCTTGAGCATTCCTACATGAAATCAGAGCTTACGGTGATAACCACTGGCTATATTTTTTAATTACTCCAACTTTAAGAAATTCTTTGCATCAGCACGCATGTCAAATGCTTAGAGCATGTAAATATAGATGCATAATTTACTCTTTGTTTTCCCTAATCACATTTGATTAAGTTTGGGCTGATAATAGCTCATCTCATTAAAATTTGACACTTAATCAAGCTAAATTTGCAATAGGTCACATGTATGCCCCAGCAGAATATACAGCAGTTGTTGCATATTTATCAGAGTTCCTTAATAAGCGCGGTAAGTTTTCAGTGTAAAAAATAAACAGAACAAGTTTTCCATCAGTGGAAAGGGAACACCATAAGATTGATGACTGAATGTGATATGGTAGTGGTATAGAAGTGTTTAAGGCTTAGCAATGTTGCTGAGTTTTGTAAACAGCTCAGTGCCTTAGTGAGGATTCATAAGCTGAAAATGTCCAACTAACATCAGCGCTGTGGTCAGAATTGATCTGCCAATCATGTGACAGCAGCGCAATGCAGTAAATCATAAATTCATGCAAATACAGGTAAAGATCTTTAATCCAATGAGCCGCAGCCGTGTGGGTGCAAATGTTCTGTAAATGAGAGTGGTCAGAGGAATAACAAGCCTGGTTGGAACTGACACTAGATAGTCAAAAAATGGAAAAACATAGATTTGTTGTTGTTTGGGGGGGGGGGGGGGGGGGGGGGGGGGGGGGGGGGGGGGGGGGGGGGGGGGGGGGGGGGGGGGGGGGG
>JBCNYH010000016.1:3776812-3791648 GCA_039654325.1 Tandanus tandanus
GTAGAAGGAAGAAAAGATCGTTTTGGAGTGAAAATAGAGGGGTAAAAAAAGGGAAAAAAGAGGGTTGTTGGGTATCCCCCCCCCCCCCCCCCCCCCCAATTTTCAACAGTCCAGTTCTAGTTTTTGTGAGGCTGTGCCTGATGCTGGAGTTTGCATGAGTTTATCCAAGCTTCAAATTGCCCCATGTGTGAATATGAGAGCAAATGGATGTCTGTCCTAAAAAAATGTCTTGCATTGGCTTGCAACCCTCTCAGGTAAAAACATACATTGCAACAGAAACCCCGAAGTTTGAAAAGAGTGGTTATTTGAGTTACGATAATGCCCAGAGTGTTCATACCATTCTGGCAATCTTCTGTTTGCTCTTGTCAACAGCAATCCACAAATCTGTTGCTGTATCATTAGGGGGTTCAAGCCCCAGTACCACCAAGCTGCCACTATTGGGTCCTTGAGCAAGGCCCTTCATGCTTTCTGCTTAAGGGGTGCCTTGGCTGAGTTTTGCAATCTGACCCCAACTTCCTAGAATTCCAACTTCAAGCTTGGATATGTGAAGAAAAGAATTTCACTGTTCTGCAATGTATGTGTGAAATATAAGGGCTTCTTCGTCTATTCTCTGTGGAAACTGACAAATTCTACCAGCCCAACTTGCACCAACATCCAGCTCAAAGTAATTGAGATTAGCATTTTTCCTTATTCTGATATTTATGAATATGAACAAGAGGAAAACATGCCCTGTATCTGCATGATCCTATGCACTACACTGCATCCACATAATTGTCTGGTTTTCTAATTGCATGAATAAGCAGGGGTACAGGTGTTCTTATTAAAATGGCCAGTGAGTGTATACTCAGGAGAAATCGAACTAATTGTGAGGTTAAACACTCATGTGAGTGTTCTACTGTATGTAATTGAAATCTATACAGAGTAGTACTGCTGCTCTGAGGCTCCCTGAGCCCCTGCAGCTCTAATATGATAATCTTTCTTATCAGGAGTTCACCTTGGTCCCAGGTTTAATATGTCAGCACCATTCACTACAGAGATCAGTGCAGAGCACGATATGTAGAAAGATAAAATAATGACCATGTCAACGGAGCTATGATAGTGTAATTTCATTGACTCAACTGAATCTTAATAGAAATGTCATTGAAAAAGCTTATAGGTTAGATGATGGGACAGCGTTATGGTGGAACTGGAATGTCAGCTGCTAGGGCTTGTTCTCCCTGTGGACATAACTGCATCATAAATGAATATATATATATCACTGTAAATGGCTAAGTAAATGCTGTAACATATGTTGTATAGTACTACAAAGTAGCCACCAAAAAATACAGTATAATGGACTGTAAGAGCAGCTATGATATGGTGATGGCTTTTAAAGGTGTTTCTTCTTACCTCTGTGAACAATAAATGTTTTGTTGTATTTTATGAATGTGATTAAAAATTTGAAATCTGGTGCCCCATGTAGCACCCCATTTTCTGGCCCAAGTAATAAATGTTATACCACCCCACATAGCAAGGCTGACAGGCCATAATTTAAATCACAAGTTTATATTACAACATGTTATTGTTGCTATAGTAACAGCTAATTCAGAGGGAATTGTATTGCAAATGCATCATATAATATTATAAAACCGGTAATAAATGAACTGTTGGCTCCTGAGTGGCTGCTGTTTACTATAAATACTATAAATCACGAGTTCAAATACTTGTATCTGGTAGAGCCAATTTGGCCTTGCGCTCTGGATAGGAGAATGATATTACTCTCTCTCTCTCCCTTGTGAGTCAGAGTGACACCAACCACACAAGGGCATCAGTGAACTCATGTACACAGGGCAGTGGTGGCTCAGTTGTTAAGGCTCTGGGTTACTGATCAGAAGGCTAACCCTCAGCTGCTCACTTGTATAACTCGCTCTGGATAAGGGCGTCTACCAAGTGCAATAAATGGAAATGTATGAAGAAGACGGCAAATAGCACTTTGCACTGAGAAAATGTGTACATGTAAACATGATCACTGGTATGGTGAAGCTTCCTGTAAAGAGATGGTCAGTATGTTTTCTGCCATGAAAAGTCATGAAAGTAATCCGTTCAGAGAGCTGTGTTTGTTAATTTTATTAATTTGAGGAGAGCGGCTGGTGAGAAAATTACTATTTAAAGCTGCTATAACATAAATATTAATTATTCTAAATACACTTACTGCAATTGCTGACAAAATGTTGTGGTATAAGATGAATGTGGTATAGCACTTTAGAACGTACTCTTTATTTAAAGATTATTCAGCAAAGGCAAGGTGGATGTCGCAGAATAGTCCTCGAGATGGAACATTCATTTCGGCGATTTCCACCAAGCCTGAGATTTTTACACATTTTAAACATTACAGAGATAGATCAGGTGACCTTAGCCTGCAAAGCATAAGCTCTGTGTAGCTAATGGTGTCTTTTAAAACTCATTTATATTTTTAATAAGATAACGGACCAATCAGATTGCGCTGCTTTTATGTACTACCCCACAGTCTTGTTGGTTATTTTCCTAAACCACTACTTATTAACATCTTTCATTTTCTACATAAATTAAGCGGCAGCCTAAAAGCAAGTACTTTACAGTAAAGATTAGCTCAGTAAAGTTTTTACCCCTCAGCCGGTTATGGCTGGAGGGATATTGTCGTTGGCTTGGCGGCCCGGGCGGGTGGGCAGGCGGCATGACAATAACTTTGTCTGGGCCATTGCTCGGCTCATGCACAGGCCAGCTTTCTGGACTTTTGCATAGGCACTCCCTATGACCTAATCCTGTGCATGGGGTAGCTAATTTGCATATGTGACCTTTGACCTTGGCACAGTGACCTTGAACATATAAAGTTTATCCGGGCCATTGCTCGACTCATATGCATGATAGCTTTCTGAACTTTTGCATAGGCACTCCCTATGACCTAAACTTGTGCATGGGGTAGCTAATTTGCATATGTGACCTTTGACCTTGGCACAGTTACCTTGAACATATAAAGTTTGTTCGGCCCATTGCTCGACTCATGTGCATTGTAGCTTTCTGAACTTTTGCATCGGCACTCCCTATGACCTTAACGTGGCGTGGGATATCTAATTTGCATATGTGACCTATGACCTTGGCAAAACTTCCATTTTTGTACTTTCTGCACTTGAGGAGTCCTGGCTAAGGGGTTACGACGTTCTATAGAATGGCTATTTTTATATTACATTCTCGAAGTGTGGTTTGGAAGGACTGGAATAACTCATGCTATGAGCTCAGGTCTGTCTGCTTCTTGATATCAAAACACATTAGTAAAAACAAAATATAGTTTTCCTGTTTACAGAGATCAGTAATTTTTTGTGTCAGTGTTCACAGGAGTCCTAAGGCCGTGTTTTGATGAAACAAGAACAAAAACCAACACCATTTATACCGGTACAAACTTGTGAAAAAGCTGCAGTAGGAGTCAGAGAAAGCAGCTGTGTGCTAGTCATTAACTTTGGAGAGAGTGGGACGATAGTAGCTGATTATACCGCTGTGATATGCAGAAGATCTTAGGATGTGAGAAGAGATCTCAGAAACACCTCAGGACTGTTTTCAGCTGGGAAATGTATTCATAACACTCCTGAACACAGCAGTCTCATTTGTGTAGTCAGTGTACAAATTCTCATTGCCTGCTCATCTTCTTCAATATTGCTGGGACAATAGCTTGTTAGCTGTGAGGAATACCGGCGAAGAGAAGGATGCCAGAGGGAATTTATGGGATGTATATTCTAATTCAGTAAGTGGCTTTTTGGTGTCACTGTCTCTCTGCTGTGTATTGTCCCCCATAGCATTATCTCAGAATAAGCTTAGGCCTGTGGTCCTATTATAAATGATGAAATAGTTCCTCATGAGGGTTATGGTGTCTCATAAAGCAAATGTGGCCCAGCGTACCATGTTACACAGGAGAGGAATGCACACGCTAACATTAATCTCCTGCCGTGCAGTGGCATAGATATTAAAATAATACCTAAATCAGGAAATCACTGTAGAGTGACTCACTGTCTGACCTGTTAGCTTATTTTCTCTGGAGATTTGTATGTACCACACACCTCTTCTGATAGCTAAAGTAGTTTTTACCTCCGTCAAGATAGTTTGTTTGTATGACTGTTTGCAACTTCCTGTCCACAGTTTTTGACCGATCAATTTGAAATTTTTATTTTGAGTATGTTATCATCCAAGAATGTGCCCTTAAAATTTTGGTAAGAATCCACGCACTGATGACATCACAAAAATATCAAATAAAAATCCCTTTTTCTTATAATGGATGAAATTTATAAACCCAAACACGTTCGATTCGAAATAAATTTGTTAGGTATATTCAAGATCATAAGCTTTCATGTCAAGTTTTATCCAGATGGGATCCAGAATATGCGTTTGGTGGCAAATTATATCCCATGTAAGTACAGAAGCTTATTTCTCTGCAAAATTTCATCAAGTCAAGGTAAAAATGTTGTGCTTAGATCTTTAAGTATGAGGAAATAAAGAGATCTTTAACTATAAGGAAGTAAAGTTTCAGCCAGATCTGAAAATCAAAGGGATGTAAAAATGTTATTTGCCAGTATTTAAGATGGTGTTCTAAGATATCTAATAGTGTTAGAAACATCCAACCATTACTAAAATGAAAGTGAAGCTGTTATTGGATTATACCTTTCTTTAATAGTTACTGAGCTAGTCTAAAGGAATCTTTAACATTGGGAGGATGATTTTCAACAATTTGGTTTTGGGGGAGTTGTTGGGCACTCCTGGTGGTGTTTTTTTTTTTCTTTTTTTCTCCAGTATATGTATTAAAACAACAAATGCACAGTTATTATAAGTGATCTCATTGGAATGCTGTGAAATTTTTAAATTGTCAATTTTTTTTGCTCTGTTGCCTGTTTCAAAGGCGTTTCTTATCAGAAAGTGTCAGTCAAGTCAAATTGATTTTGCCCATAAAAATAACAAAGTTTTCAGGCATGACCCTCAGCTGCCTACTGACTGTAATGTCCATTTGTGATACTGTACTATACACTCTGAATCCAATGCATAAATATTAGGGCCATGCCAGCTTAAACAGATTGATTTTAGAGAAGCGCTTGTATACATTTAAAGGGATTGTGAGAAAACCACATTTAAATGCATTGCTTTCCATGTAAATGCATGCAAGTGACAGACAAAGCTTCCACTTGCCAAATTCAGCTTTGGTCGCAATTTTTTTCCTAATACGAAATCTTGATTTGCAACATGCCAAGTGAAAATAAATGAAAATCAATAAAGATTTCCCCTTTTGTGTCTTCTTCCACACCACCAATTATGAAGTGGTGTATAAAGCAATTTGTGCAATTGCTTTAAGAACCCCTGTGCTTCTCCACATAACCCTGATTGATTTTTCACAACCTGTCCTTGAGTAGAGGTGGGCGATTATCACAAAAGGATGACATTGTCTTCTCATTGTCAGTCCTGGTTTTCAGACTGACAGGCAGCTCGAGCAAATCAGACCGATTTAATTACAGAATGTTCCTGCGTGAAAAGGCTTCACAAAGATTATCAAGGGAAAAGTGGTGAAAGAAAAATCAAAACTGGCTGAGAAAAAAAAGCAGCTCTTGAAGGGCAAAACAATTCTGCATGTCTCATGTTGAAGGAAATCAACATGTTCTTACAGCTTGAATTTCACACCTACTTTCACTCTCGTGTTAGAATTATGTTTCGTATGAGATCAAATTAAGGAAAGTTACACTTTTTGTATTGTTTAATTCTCTTTCTTAGTGTTATTTTATAATGGATTTTAAAGTGGAAGCTTAGCTAAGCATGATAGTGTGCGATCCAAAAAGTCAGAAAAGTAAGGCAATATCAATGCGCCTACAGTTTGACACAGAAAATAAATCTTTAACATTATTGTCAAACTATATAATAACTTGACGGCTCTATTGTTATACTCTGCCATAAAATAGATTAGTTCTCCTTGCAGGCTGTAGGACATCTAACTACGTTCAGCAGCTGACAGTAATATTGAAAGGATAATGAGATTTAATGTAAATGAATTCAAGCGCTTGGCCATCAACCAGATGTAAAATGAACTAAATATTTTGGACCAGTTTTGAGAAGACACATTATCATTATCATCATCATCATCATCATCATCATCATCATCATTATTATAATTATTATTATTATTATTTTGCTGTGTTCTATTTTCACGGGTAGCTTTTGTGTTGTTAACTCACTGAGAAGTTCCTCAGCTGGCCATCTCTATTCAACTAATCACATTCTTCTCTCCAGAGCAACCACATGTGAAACTAAGCATGGCCTGGAAAAATACAGCACCGATTCAAGACCCTTTAAACTAGTACATTGTTCTGACAGTCTTTGGGATCCAGGAGTAACATTTTGCGGGTCGGACTCAGGACAAATACCCAAATATTAAATTAATGACACAGCCAGTGATGACATGATGTCTGAGGAATGCTGGGCTGTGATGGTGCAAGGTGTTTGCCAGGGCTTTTATTTTTTTTTGTGCTGTGTGGATACTAAGGGGTTAAATGAATAAATTAGGTGGAAAAACAACAACAAACAGATACTGGTGGCTTTGTTATGCTCTAAGGGACATTTTTCTGGTATGGTTTTGTTCTACATGTCCCCTAAGAGGAAAAGGTCATTGCAAATTAGTCGAAGACAGAAATATATCTATCCTAATGAGAGATGTCTCTTCCATTTCTTCATACACAAGGGCTCACTGAATGGTCTGATCAGTATGAAAATTAAGTCATATGGTACGGCTTTTGCAATCATCAGATCTCAACCCAATTGAACATCTATAGGAGATTTCCTATGGGAGTGGTATGTTGGACAACGCTAACATTCACCATAAACCTATTGCGTGTATACCATTTATTAGTGTATAGCATTTCTGTCAGTTGGTGGTGGCCCAACATGTTACAAGGGATTTTATGTATGTCATTCTTTGCATGCAGCACGGTGGCGTAGTGTTTATTATGTCCACCTCACAGCAAGAAGGTCCTGGGTTCGAGTCCTGGGCTCGGCCAGGGTGTTTCTGCGTGGAGTTTGCATGGTCTCCCAATGCTTGCGTGGGTTTCCTCTTGGTTTTCTCTCACAAGACATGCACATTACGCTAATTGGCTGTTCTAAATTGCCCCTAGGTGTGAGTGTGGGTGTGAATTATTGCGTGTGTTGGCTTTGCGATGGACTGGCGAGCCGTTCAGTTCAGTTTTGCTGCATGTAGTTTTATTGGAAGTTTTGATGGAAGAACTAGACAAGCAATCCAAATTCACAGGAATGATCTGTACTTTCCTTAAATGATGGAAAAATGTTTCAACATGAAATATCCATATCAGACATTGCATGAAGTTAGTGGGTCAGAATTTTGGAAAAATTACTGTTTCTAATTTTCCACTCTTAACGTCTATTGCAAAAGGTAATGAACTGATCTAATTAAATCCTTCCTCAATTAAAGTCATCAGTAAACACTGGTATTTAATAAAATACCAGTGGTAAAATAATAAAAGTTCCTGTATGTGTAGCTGTTTAAAGACTTCTAAAGAACTGCAACTGACAATTGGGTCTTCCATCCATCCCATCCCATCCATTCTTCCATCCATCCACCCATCCTTCCATCCACCCATCCATTCATCCATTCTACCCATCCATCCGCCCACCCACCCACCCACCCATCCGTCCATCCACCCGTCCATCCACTCACCCACTCATCCATCCATTCCTCCATCTATCCATACACTCATCCATCCATCCACCCATCCTTCCATTCATCGTTTATTCTACATATTTATCAAAGTTACAGGGGAAACAAAAGCCAATGCCAGCTGACCTTGTGATGAGATGCGGGATACAACCTGAACAGGTCACCACGGCGGGGCTAACACAGACACAGAATAACTATTCATTCTCACATTCACACCTGTGAGCAACTTGTAGTAGCCAGTTAATCTAATCACCATTCCTTTGAACTGTGGGAAGACACCAAAGTACCCAGAGGAAACCCACACAGGCTCAGTGACAACATTCAAACTCCACCAGAAAGGCCCCAGTCTGCCACGCAGAACAAACCCACAACCTTCTTGTTGTAAGTTGCCACTACTAGCTACTGCACCACCGTGCCGTCCAAATTGGATTTTACTTAAACTTATTATTAAATGAAATTGATTTGCTGTTTTCTATTGATTTTGGTAGTGGATTGAATATTGGCATCATGTCAATTACTTAGGCTGGCATCTTCATAATTTTACCTTCAAGATCAAAAGGCAAGGACAGGCACTTTATTTCGAGTCAAGGGATGCAATTAGACTGTCAATAATCAATTAGCCTGCTGAATATATATAGCCCAGGAATGAGAAGTGAGGAGAAAGGTGCATTCACTTTCCCTTTGTTCAATTTGTACAAGAGGTACTATTTTCATCCTACCTACGGATGTCCTTATTAGAAAAGCACAAGAGCTTCAACTTGACATCCCTTTGAGTTTTATTCCGAGTCTATGAAGTAGATTGTTGCTTTGGCGCATAACAGGCACAGTCCTTTTATTTCATTCATTCATTAATTTTCCAAACTGCTTTATTTTATTCAGGGTTGCAGGGAAGCTGGAGCCTATCCCAGCCAACTATGAGCCGAAACCCTGAACAGCTTGCCAGACCATCGCAGGGCCAATGCAGACATACAACAGTTCACACTCACATTCATACCTTTGGGTAATCTAGAATATTTAGTTAACTTATGTGCATGTCTTTGGACTGTGGGAGGAAACCAGAGTACCCAGAGGAAACCCAAGCAAGCACAGGGAAAACATGCAAAGTCCATACAGAAACGGGACCTTCTTGCTGTGAGGTGGAAGTCATAACTACACCAGTCCTGTTATTGAGGAGTCCACTTGCAAAACCTGTCAAGTTTTGTAAAAAAAAAAGTCAAGTTTTGTAAAAAAAAAAAAAAAATAAAAAAATAAAAAAAAATAAAGAGTTAATGTAAATTGTAGCAGAAGAAGAGAAACTCTGTCAAAAAAAATTTATTCCTATAAAAAAATCTGATTTTTCTTAAAAACTGACCAACTTGACTTAGGGTTTGCAAGTGGACTCCTCAATTCATATTGTTATTTTTTGCATCTTATTTTTTCTTTAAAAAAGATCCGGACAAAGATCTAATTTGTGATAAAACATTGGCATATTTTTTTTTTATTATACTAGTTCTGATTCTGAAATAAGGAATCTAGTTACTTAGTATTAAACATTAAGCAAATTAATAGCATAGCGGAATGTTTTATTTAGCTTTGTGTATCTTGGTTGCTTCCATCTGCTACTAGAAATGAACCCCTTGTGCAGTTGTCAGAGAGTAATGTTAGTTTTTTCTATACAATGTTGCAGCTTGCACTTCACTGTCTGCTCATCTCTGGCTTTCCTCTACTCACAGCCACACCCACACTCATCTTCAGACATCCCCCTTTCATTGCAGTCCCACTCTAATCCTCGATCTCACCCATTACAAGAACATTTCCCAGACATTTCTAAAAGCTTTAAGTACCAAACCAATTACTGTTGTCTGAAGTGTGCCTGTATATTATAAGACAAAGGATAAGGCTTCATTAGAGTAAATGCACTAATCTAATTTCGAACCTGTATCTTGTATTAGGGCGTCCCCCCCGAGCACCCCCAAGAATCCCCAAACCAACGTCTCATGGATTTGATGAAAGTGATTAGGAACAATGAAACTTTAGATAGTGTATTCATGTTAGATATCCTTTTCCAAGGAGAAATTAATGGAGCTCTGATAAGAGAGACGTATGTAATCCTCTGTGTGGCTGACCTGCGGGATAGGAAAGTATCTAAAAATAGTGTCTGAGAATTAGCTTCTTTTGAAAGTGCCAGGAAAAACAGAACCCTGTCATCTTTCATAGGGTTCTTCTTTCTGTTACTCGGACAAAAACTCAGAAATTGCAACAGAGTTGGCGAGGAATGTATTGTTCAGCATCCTATGGGCTTTGCTTTGAGTTCGGTCCAAAGGTCATCCATGGAGAATAAAGAACCAGATGAACAGGAACCGAACACAGAAATTCGATGGAATATGCTGTATGTAGTCTAGTTTATAAGCATTAATAAGTAATATTAGAATCAGAGCCATGATATAGACACTTATATAAGCCTTCATGTTGAACTATGTTACACAATACGAAATTGACCCCTAATGCACTACAGTACTGAGGAGCTAACTGCAACCCTTCATTTTAGGTGAAGTATTTACTCTTCTGTTGGTCTCTGTTCTTGAATGGCATACAAATCACATTGAATGTTAAATATATTTTCATCAGGGTAAAGGAAAAAAGCACATACTAACAAAAAGAAACAGACCTCCTTGAAAAGCATGCTGGTAAAAAGAGCTGGAAGCCCTGGCGCATTCTGTTTAAACTTGAACTGTAAATGATAAGAACAAGGCAGCAGGGAAAATGAAGAGCAGAGAACGTAAAGAATATTCTGCGTCAATTGATGAGAAGCCAGTATTCGAGGCAGAATCTTATCTGATAGAATTGTAGCTTTGTGTAGGAGATGAAGAAAAGTCTCTCAGTGGTGCGGCTTTTTGTTGTTTTTATTCTCTCCCTCGACTGCATATCTGAGCTGTTCTCGATGGCCTGATTTCAATGATTCAGTCTCTCCAGCTGGCGTCGCACATCCAGGAGAACATCAGGATCCTGATGTTTACAGACAAACTGTTTCTGCTTCAGAGTTGATGAAGGGTAGACAGGCCATAGGCGTGTAATATGATAAATGATAACTATCTAGACGTGATGTGCGATGATCTAGACACGCCATGTCAAGTAGATGTCCTCATCCTTCTTTTTGACAAACTGAAGTGGCTATGTGCTTTGGTGCATACCATTCTTCTGATTTTTTAAGGTGCCCTCACATGATATTGATTATGATCCCGATTTGCCCAGATCATAGCCCAATGTTGTTACTTCGGTGGAATTATATTGTTACCACATCGGTACAAATTGGAGTGATAGCGGTATAGATCATAATAACGTCAGATGAAACATCGGAATCATACTGGGTAACAATCAGAGAACGTTGGTACATGTTGGCAAAATTGGCTGAAACATCGGACTAACATCGGAAAAATAACATAGGAATATGATCTGCTCAGATCAGGATCATGAGCGGTATCATGTGAACTCACCTTTAGACCACACTGCTGTGAAATTTTCTAATGACCACACATTCTGAAGCACTCCAGGATCTATAAATACCCCTGATAAAGGAAATAAATTAATAGTCCATTCATTAAAATCTAAATTAGAGAGTCCTTCCCAACTGGCACCATTTTGGCATAAAATTGTAGGGCTCTGTGTTGTGTTGTGTGTGTGTGTGTGTGTGTGTGTGTGTGTGTGTGTGTGTGTGTGAGAGAGAGAGTGTGTGTGCCTTCCGTGCACATCCCCTCAGGTTCTGAAGCAGCTTAAGATCTATGCTAAGCACAGGATTTAACACACAAGCTCTCAGTGCATCGAGGACTGTTTGTAGGTTTTCAAAGACTTCAGTTTATCACTTGATTAACATGAAGATATGATCAGATTTTGTGATATATGAACACGTAGGTTGGCATTCTGTGCACATTCATTTCACACCAGCTATAGTAATTGCTCCACAGTCAGATTTTATCAGCTTGGTGGCTCATCACTGCCTCAAAATTATCTGACTTGACTTGAAAGATGTAAAGCATCTGCTCATTATAATAAGTTCAGGTTCTGTGATCATGCATGCATTTTGGCATGACATGACAGATTTTGGATCTGGTGATGTCAGAGGCCTCAGGTCTCCAGCACAAGGATGGCTGGTATAACTGCTCTATCACCCAGTGGATTTTCATATAGCTCTATTATCAAATCAGATTTTAGATCATGTATATCATGCAATTTACCAGATCATTGGTATGAGTCCTGAGCACTTACCTCATTACATTTTTTCTTCCTCTTGTTTTTATGCCCCAGTGGGAACCTCAAGCGTGACAAGCTCACGTTGCTTGTTTATGGCTGTTTTTTTGGCAGGAATTGCCTTTCTTTATGAGTTTAAAAACAGATACAAAGCTCATTTCTGTTTTTTAGGGAACAGCAAGAATACAAAGAAAAGGATATTCTTCTTAGAGATTTCCATAACTATGACATCTGTCTTGCATCCATTTTTTATACTACTTATTAATCAGGTCAGGGTTACAGCGGAACGTGGAGCCAATCTCAGTGGATCTTGGGCAAGAGGCAGGGTTCACCTTGAATAGATCCCCAGTCTATTGCAGGGCAAACACAGACACAAACAACCAATCACAATCACATTCTCACCCAATGGGTGAGAATAGCCAATTTGAGTAGCCAATTGACCTAAAGTGCATTTCTTTGGACTGTAGGAGGAAACTGGAGTACCCAGAGGAAACACAAGCATGGGAAAACGTGCAAAGTGCACACTGAGTGGTCCTTAAATTTATGGCATATGCCCTTATCCAGAGTAACATTTATAGAACTGAGCAGTTGAGGGTCAAGGGCCTTGATTAAGGGCCCAGATTATTGGTACTGGGGCTGGAACTCCTGACCATCTGATTAATAACCTAGAACCTTAACCACAATAACATTGCTGCCCCCACTGAGCCACCACTCTCTTAGGCAGAGATTTGAACCCGGAACCTTCTTAATGAGGTGACAGTGCTAACCACTGAGCCACTGTGCCACCACAAATGTCAGGTTTAAGTACAATTAACTTTTGACTTGCTTTTTAAGCTTGTGAATTCTGCATCTACTATGTAACCTGTACCCGACTATATGGCAGAATATTGGAAAGCAAAGTCTTTGAGAAAGCATTTATGTCGCTCGGTGATAAATGGGCTACCGGTCACATTGTCTTGTTTTTTAATTTC
The DNA here is from genome assembly GCA_039654325.1 of Tandanus tandanus. NCBI lineage: Eukaryota > Metazoa > Chordata > Actinopteri > Siluriformes > Plotosidae > Tandanus > Tandanus tandanus. The sequence continues at coordinate 3,789,719 of JBCNYH010000016.1, forward strand.
CAGCCAACTTTATGAGGAAATCCTTATGCAGGTTTAAAGATGACATTAGGTATAATTCATTATGAAAGTCCTAATGTAGCATTATGTTTATTACACCTTTGTGCAACACCGATTTACCTTCCAATCATTTCATTAAGGGATCCGTTTGGTCCTAATGCGCCCAGTCAGCATTCATGTGGTTGGGCCGGTGATCACCTCTTAATGAGTGCCTTCACACTGAATGAACACAGCCTATATTACTCACATTATCTGCACTATATGGCGGTAAGCAGACCAGCTGACACTGACATGATGCACTGTTCATTCCTTCTGACATGAATTGATTAGGTAAAAGTCTACTGCACGCTCTGATAAAGCTTTGCAAATGAGTCAGTGCAGTTTGCGTTGGTGGCTGTTTAATCTGGTTATTAAATGCATGCACCGGCAGATGACTGTCACTATAATTTAATCTGGGCTGGGTCTGGGAGGAAGCACTTTCCCCTTTTTGTGTCCTGCAGATCAGAGGAGCATTTGGCTTGAGATAGGCTATGCAGTCTGAAAAATATCCAGACACTGGAGGGACTTAGGATCTGGGATCGACTGAGCTTGCCTGATTTGTTCATCAGAAACTTTTAATAGCTTTATGGATGACAGCAGAAAAGCTCCTTCAGGAGAATATGAAGCAATGTGTTATTTGATGCATGCTATTTTTGGTAACGCATGTCAAGACGCCAACTGGTTCTCATTGTGACTATGAACAACCATGCTAATTGCACAAGCAGAAAATAGCTTTCAAGTTTTGAAAGCTGTTTTAAAGTTTTGTGCATTAACCATACATGCATCTATTCATTATCTGTACTGCTTATCCAGCAGATTTGCAGGGTCCCAGTTTACTTTGGGCAACAGGCGGGATACATGCTAGAGAGGACGCCAGTCTATTGCAGAGCTAACACAGAGATAAACAAACAGCCATTCACCTTGATATTCACTCCTAGGGGCAGTTTAGAGTATCCACTTGAACTAATGTGCATGTCTTTGCATTGTGGGAGGAAATGCAATCATGGGGAGAACATGAAGGCCCTTGGCTGAGATTCATGCCGTGACCCTTCCTTGCTGTGATGCGTCAGTACTAACCACTGAACCCCCCCAGCATTAACCAGTAAAACCAATTAAGCTGAGCTTGTTAATGAGCTTTAAGTTCATAGGGTAAGAAAGAAGTTATTTGCATTGAGAAACGCACAAAGCTAAGATGTCAAACCTGATTTTCCAGCTGCCATATTTAGATTATTGAAAATACCTGCATGTAGCTTTTTGTGAGATTGCCTGGCTTATCTTGTATAATGCTTTTTGGAATGAGTTTTTCAACTGCATATAAACCAACCCCTAAAACAAACAACTTGTCTTTAGGCCAAAAGAAAACTAGCTGCTAGAAAATGAAGAATGATAAAGTAGAAGTGAGCACATATGGTATGGTGTCAGTTGCAGTGTGATGCAACATAACAAGCAAGAGACAGAAAAGTTTAGACTTAAAGGCTTAGATTAATTGACGGTGATTATCATGGGACGTAAGATCAGTGAGAACGATCTTGATTTGAAATGTTTTCAAGTGTGTCATTCAACCTGACTCATTAATTGGCTGCTTACCTGTAAAACAGCATGCACTGTAATACAGCAGACCCTTATCATAATGGAGAAAAAGGCCCAAATAAGGAAATTATAATTTTTTAAATACAAAAATACAATGAAGTGTGATAAGCATCATTTAGATATTAAATGGGTAGCAATGCTATCTCTCAGCTGTTGGGTTCCTTAGCATTTGGGTCCTGTGTTTTTTGGGTTGACTATCTTTTTGGACTTTCTGTTTTTTTCCCTGAGTCTGTGTGTGAGTGTGTGTGTGTGTGTGTGTGTGTGTGTGTGTGTGTGTGTGTGTGTGTGTGTGTGTGTGTGTGTG
>JBCNYH010000016.1:3813129-3824713 GCA_039654325.1 Tandanus tandanus
TATTGATGGAGAGGAGGTAGAGAGGGTGGAGTGCTTCAAGTTTCTTGGAGTCCACATCTCTGCTGACTTCACCTGGATCACAAACATCTCTCACCAGGTGGGGAAGGCACAACAAAGGATGTACTTCCTCAGAAAGCTCCGACAAGACCGCCTACCCCGACCCCTACTGACAAACTTTTACCGCTTGGCCATCGAGAGCCTCCTGACCTACTGCTGTACAGTGTGGTTCAACAGTAAGGATGGCAGAGCAGGTAATTGGAACTACACTATCCCCCCTCAGTGACATTTACACTCGCAGACTTCGGAGGACAGCCAGTGGAATTATCAGGGACCCCACACACCCTGGGCACCCCCTTTTCTCCCCTCTCCCCTCTGGAAAAAAGTACAGGAAACTAAAAACAAAAACTAACAGACTCAAGAACAGCTTTTACCCATAAGCTGTTAAACATGCAACCCCACCACCACCACCACCACCACCGTCACATACACTGACTGAATCATCTTCCTGGACAGTGCAATATACTCTTTAAGTGCAGTACTCATGTTTAAGTGTAATACTCATGTTTAAGTGCAATACTTATGTTTAGAGCAGGTCTCAAACATCATATAACATTTTAGCATCATGCACATTATGATTAAAAAGCTCTACCTCTCACCCTGTGTATACCATTCACCTTTGACATATCATGTACCCTTCTGTATATGTCTCTAAATGTGTGAATATGTGGATAAATGTATAAATCTGTACATGTGTAAATATGTGGATAGATGTGTATGTGTTCGCATAAACAGGATATATGTATGTATATGTGTCTATATGTGTATGTAGGTATATGCATATATATAGCTTAGTGACGTTACCTTGTCTTTTGTGCACTTTTATAATTGCTGCTAAACAGAGAGCTGCCAAACTGATTTTCATTTTTCATGCAACAGTTGACAATAAAGAGCTCTTTATCTTTATCTTTATTATCCAGGAATATTTTAAAGGATTTTTTTAAAGAGGCAAATTTTTTGGAAGTGTGGTATTATAGCAGGCCCAGCAGAGGGTGATATGTTCCTTCTGTTTTTTTTGTTTGATTGTTTGTTTGTTTGGTGTTTTTTTGGCTTGGTGGAGGTTTACACTCTTTGAGTGCTCTTGTTTTTAGTAGCATTGGAATGGATTGTGGCAGACATCAATACAACAGAAATGTATGGAAATATCATTAACTTTAAGTTGCATGCAGTGTTTTTTGCTAAATTGCTTAATCCTATTAGGGTCATGGGAAGGCTGGTACCTGTCTCAGTCGACTCTGGGCGAAGGCGGAACGCCCAAGCCCAGAAATCGAACCCAGGACCTTCTTGCTGTGAGGCAGACGTTCTAACCACTACACTACAGTGCTGCCCATACAGTGTTTAATATATAAGATAGAGATACAGAAAACACAAAGCAACAGGTCCAGTAAGTGGATAGGAAGCAATAAGCACCCTTACACAACAGTGTAAGCAATGTCAGTAGTGTTGAGCAATGTCATATAAAATGGAAGGACTGGCACATTTTCTATGAGCTTAACCTCATAACAGACATTTTATATCAAACACTGGGTCTTATAAAATCACATCATGCCCTTTAAATTACAACGGATATAACAACACGGATACTGATGATACAAATGAACAGAAAGACTGTCTTAGCTTGAATAATTATCCAAATTACTCCACAATGCAGCACAGTCACCTCCTGATATCGTGATTTGCTCTGCTTGTGGGTGGCAGTTCGATTTAGAAATCCAAAATTGCACATATGGCACAGGGTTGAATTTTGAAACAGAAACGAGACCTCCCTGGCTTTTATTTTAATCATCCTGTTCTGGCCCATCAGTTTTGCTTACTTTTTTAAGAAATGATAACAGAGTCTGTCTTTTTTCTCCATGTCACTGACGCATGTGCACATGTGACTGATAAAGTGAGTACTCTAGTTACCAACTGGTCATTATGAAAGCTGTATTTCTGGAAAGGAAATATTTATTTTTAAAGAGGAGATATTGTGCTTTTTCCACGTTTTGACCCATAAATGTTGTTACCGTGTTGAATTGATGTTAAATAACAAGATTTGCAAATGTTTAACTTTTCTCTCTGGGCTGTTTGAGCTGGTCGTAAACTCAAGGTTTTTGCCGATTTAAATTTTTTCTTTTTGTTATTTTTTTTGTGTGTGTGTGTGTGGGGGGGGGGTACTAGAGCGTCACATTGTGCTGGGACTTCTAATTGGCTGACCTTTCCCCCACTGCCCCCCCATGCACAGAAGTATCTCCACCCATCCAGGTCTGCCTGCCACTGCACTGAGAGGAAAGGTGTCCCACTTCAGAAAGGCGATCAATCACAGCAGTGTAGGCACAGAGAGCTGAAAGACCATAAATAGGAGGAGGAAGCCAAACAGGCCATTCAGCATCCACACTCAAAATCAGCGTTTCAGGGAAATGTGGGAGCTTCCTAAAGGACTGCAGAGTTTTTTTGGATTAGTAATCATATTCTGGTGCTGCATGGCACAGTAGCGTAGTGCTTAACATGTCCACCTCACAACCAGAAAGTCCTGGGTTTGAGTCCTGGGCATGGCGAGGAAGTTTCTGTGTGTTTCTGAGTTTGTATGTTTTCTTCATGCTTGCTCTGATTTCCTCCCACAGTTTACAGACATGCACATTAGGATAACTGTTTGCTACAAATTGCCTCTAGTGCGTGTGTGTGTGTGTGTGTGTGTGTGTGTGTGTGTGTTGGTCCTGTGATGGACTGGTGAGCTGTTCGGGGTGTACTTTACCTTCGCCCAGAGACGGCCGAGATAGGCACCCACTTCGACGAATGAATGAATGAATGAATGACTTTGGGGGTCCACTGGTGTCTGAAATGAAGAATAAAGGTCTGAAAATGTGTATAATATCGGACCTTTAATAAAAGAAAAAACCTGCATAGGTACCTGATCCACATAAATATGTTCCAGAATGCAGGCACGTCAAATCTGAACGGTATCAGATACTGTCCTGAACTGGAAAGTTCATGAAATAAAAAGCTGTATTGCTGTATTAAATAACCATGATATTACTGTATGGATGTAAATATTGTTCAAGATATAAATCCGTACTGAGGGGTCTGTGGAATTTATCTGACAGTTTAAGGTCTCCCTGGAAAAATTCCCTGGTATAGTGCACATCAGCTACATTAGGGAGATATTTTTTATAAATCGTAACATTTGTACAGAATATTGTAGATTTATTTGTAAAGCTTACAGTTGTGTACATGTACAATACATGTTGCTGTACCATTTCCAACCATTTATATGTTACTTGAAAGTCGGATGTGAACATGTGACAAACCACAAATTGGACGTGAAAAGTCGAGAGTGTTTTGGAGCAGACAGTAGAGTTGGAGCACGGAGATGCTGGATCAGTTCGGCTTTGATCAGAGGAGTTTATGCTAATGGATGTTGAAGGCCTGCTGACAGCATTATGCTTACATCTACAGTATTAGTGTCAAGGTGCATGAATCATGCCTTGCTCCCTGAGTGCATTGTTGGATTGATTTTAATTTCAGCCATGATTTCCCCAAATGCTGCAAATAGTTCTTAAGCCTGGAGTACTTAAAGCTTTTGAAGTTACCTGGATTTTGTTGCACTGCACTACCTGGGAATACCAAAAGTTCAATTAGCTGAAAAAAAATTGATGTCTGACTCATGCAGTGAGATATTGCTCAGTGGGCTGAAATGGTAATCAACGTAACAATGCAGATTATTCCTTGTTCCAGTAGGTGTATGCTTTAAAGTACATTGCATGACCTTTTAAGTGATTGCCCACCTCTGAAGCCTAAATGCTTAACAGTATGGTCAAGTTTTGCTTCAGTATAAAAGTCGTAGCTTTGTGCCGGAATGGAGCCTATTCCTGATTAATCTCACTCTGTAGAAATGATGAAGTGCAAGTCATTTGGACGTGTGATAAATGCAGCTCTTAGCCACTGGCTGGAGCACACCACAGGGATCCTCAGTGTTATATTACACTGTAGGATGCTGCCACCATTAACACTGATCTAATGACCCATGGGAAACTTTACTTATAGCCCGCATTACTGGGGATGATTTATTTAGATATATGCACATGTATCCACTGCAACACACCCAAACACATAGCTTTAGGCAATTTATCTAAATAGGAGGAGTCAGTGCCATTAAGGTACCTGGCTATAAAGATATATGTTTGCACTTTTGAAAATTTCACCCCACGGTCTTGTGATATGCATTGCACAAGCACTAGCATCTGATCAGGGCAGTGAATTAGGAATCTAGATGAAGATCAGTGTTTGTAATTACACACAAGCATTTAACATTAATCTTGAACAGCCCTGCAAAGCTTGGTGTTGTTTAGAAGAATTCGTACTGTGGGAATGCACAAATGAAGCCTGAAGTCGGAGGAAGTGAACTGTCCCGCTGTGTCTGTACATTAGCTTTCCCCGTTTTCACTCAGCAGCCGTCTGTTGGCAGACTCTGGAAGTTTTGGCTGCCAAGAAAACACATTAACAAAATAATTCTGGGTTAATTGTCATGCACGGTGGCTCTTAGGGCCTTTTTCTATGTGGGGAAGAATCTCTCTCTCTCGCTCTTTTTCTATCTCTCTCTCTCTCGCACATACTCACACATACACACACACACTCACACACTCACATTGATCACACTGCAGTTCTGCAAAAACTTCTCTGCAAATGGAAATAACATGTACTTTGTGAACTTTATATCATTTGGAGAGGAATAGCCTTTCCCCCTTTAGTTTGATTAAATGTGAGGTATTCAAGACTATACTTTGTGTGTGTGTGTGTGTGTGTGTGTGTGTGTGTGTGTGTGTGTGTGTGTGTGTGTGTGTGTGAGAAAAGCTAAATTGGTAATATGTCCAAGGGCAATATGGAAACACTTCTCTTAATTATGTCATCCATTGTGCCCTAGTTATGTGTGCAACATGATTTCTGTTGTTGGTTGATAAAATATATTTTAGATTTTGGTCTAAATTTACCAAACCTGACCAGTAATTGGGTCTGTCTACTCAGTGGAGACTGGGGAATATTCTAATTTGCAGTGCTTTAATACTGACAATATTCCACATTTAAACTGTGAAAAGGTTTCTGTTTACCGATATAATTCAGCTGTCTGTTTTTTCCCTGTTGTCTCTTTGCCAGGTTTTTCAGGCTAGAATTATGTTAGGGGAGAATGGGGACGGTTGTATCAGTGTTAAATTATGAAACTCCAATCAGCAACAAGCTACTGTGATGACGCTCACTCTGCACATGCACAGTAGCATCCTCTGCCTGCTTGCCAAATAATTTATTCTCAAACATCAGATTTTAAAATTTGAACGTAATGTGTCTTATCTGAAGAAATTCTTAGTATGCTGGATATTTGTCAGTGATAAGCTGGTTAATTATACTAATCAGAGTTTAAGATCGGGGTGGCACAGTGGCGTAGTGTTTAGCACATTTGCCTCACAGCAAGAAGGTCCTGGGTTCAAGTCCCAGGCTCGGGGAGTTTCTGTGTGGAGTTGGCATGCTCTTCCTGTGCTTGAATGGGTTTCCTCTTAGTACTGTGGTTTCCTCTGACGGTCATGCACATTAGGCCAATTGGCTGTTCCTTATTGCACCTAGAGGTGACGTGAGTGTGAATGGTTGTGTGTGTGTTGGCCATGCAATGGTCAGGGTGTATACTGTTTTTGCCCTGAAATAGGCGCCCGCCTCCACACGACCCTAATGGACCATTTCACGGTTACCGCCATTTTGGATTTGCCTCAGTGCACACTGGGACCGTTTGGGAACAAACAAACAGACGGAACCGTGACGAGTAAACATACAGATTTGGCAGGGACAAATAACTGCGTTTAACATGGAAACTTTATTCGAATTTTGGAACAACTGTTTTTAAAGTGATTGGGGAACATCAGAGTCGGTCGCATTTGAACTTTGGGAATTTCAAGATGGCCAAACACCAGCTAGGACTTTTAAAGTTTTAATCCACCACCGGTGATTTATGTGATCATGTCTAATGCAAAAAATGATTTCCAGTCCTGGAAGGTTGAAGACCTGAAGTCTTTATTTATCGGCCAGAAATGTGCCCATTCCAACATCAAATGCCAGGAAAGATGTTCTGGTCATGCATTCTCAGGTGGCATGCATGTTGGGTTGATTCCCAGTAAAAAAGACTTGGACTATAGGCAGGAGGTGGCGGGCACGAAACTCCAAAAACTGGTTTTAGATGGTGATGTAGTTTGTTTGCCAGACCCTGACAGGCTACACGAAGGCTGGGAAGATTCATGATACCCGCACATGATCCAGACCAGTGTTGAGAAATACCTCGATAAAAGTAAGTTTATAGTAGTCTGTACTAACTAATAGATACATGATTATTAGTAAGATAAAAGATGTATATTTGATGTAGTATTTTGTATTATAAATAATTTATAACTAGATCTACATAGATCTATTTCAGAGTGCCCCTTAGGCCTAGAAGGGCTGTGGTATCTGTTCAAATGTTATTTTGTTTGTCTTTAGGCCTGTACTAGGCTATAGGTTTGAACAGTTTTTCTCATTCTGAAATCTAGGCTTAGACCCACTTGGAAATGCTAAATCACTTTTTGCTAATATTAGATGCATTAGACCCTTGTGACAAAAATGCTAATTTTCGGGCGCTAAAATAAGTTGTTTTTGCAGATCACCCTCATATTTCTTACCCTGCACAACGATCCGCACCACCCATTTCAAGCTCAAGCACAGTCTAAAATGATGCTAAAACATCAAACTAGCTTGGTACTGGAACTAACACAAACTTTTATATAAATCACATCCAGGTGTCCCTCTAGTCACACCACTCCGGTGGTGGATAAAAATATTAAAAGTCCTAGCTGGTGTTTGGCCATGTTGAAATTCCCAAAGTTCAAATGCAACCACAAGCAACTAACGTTAAGAGCACTGACAGTTCAGTCCGTTCACTAAAATTTGATAAAAGCCGACTCGGATGTTCCCCAATCACTTTAAAAACAGTTGTTCCAAAATTCAAGTAACGTTTCCATGTTAAACGCAGTTATTTGCCACTGCCGAATCAGCACGTCCACTCGTCATGGTTCCCTCATTTTGTTTGTTCCCAAACGGTCCCAGTGTGCACTGCGGCAAATCCAAAATGGTGGTAATCGTGAAACGGCTGATAGGATTACACGGTTTGGAAAATTAATGAGTGATGAGTGCGTTCAAGAGTGCTGACAGTGTTACCAGTACAAGTAAGTTTTATTTAACCAAGCAACAAGGATGAAGCTCAATAATGAAGCTCTGTTTGACAAGTTTGTGTGACATGCACTACTCAACATAAATGCATCCACATTAAAATACGTTTTAGCAACTGTCTAACTGCATAAAAGCTTTTTACTGCTTGATAAAAGAATTAACAAAAATATACTTATGACTTTCATCAATCTAATGGATTAAGACATTACAATCGATGCCGTCCATACAAATTTTTTTTTTGTGTGCGTATTTTTGTTAGTAGGATTACACAAAAAGCTATCTGAAGAATTTCATGACATTTCTATCAGAGGTAGGGCTTTGGACATGGAAGATTCCATTAGATTTAGATTTTAGATTGGGTCCACCTCTACCACCACGTCCAGCTCACAGCAAAACATTTCTGTGTGGAGTTTGCATGTTCTTCCTGTGCCTCTGGGTATTCCAGTATCCTCCCACAGTCCAAAGGCATGCACAGGCTGATTGGCTGTTCCAAATTGCCCCTAAGTGTGAATTAAGAGTTGTGTGTCTTGGCCCTTCGATTGTTTGGCGAGCTGTCCAGCATGTACCCCACTTTCGCCCAGAGTCGACCTGTGATTCTCATAGGTTCAAGCAATGAATTAATGAATCGGGATCAAGTTCTAGATCCAGGGATTTTTAAAGGATTGTTTACTATTGTGAGATTGTTGAAGTGTCATATTACAGCGGCCTAGTAAGAGGTGCTGCGTACTTTCTGATAACTTTTATTCGTCTTGGCGTCGGTTTGCTCTCTCCGAGTGCTCTTGTTATGAATAGTAAAAATACCTATCATGTTTCTGAATTGGAGCTATAGAATATTTTACCCAAATGATTTACAAAAGCACACGGCAAGTGTTATGACTGGACCACACGCTCTTGGTTCTAATCACATGATGCTGCTGCGGGTTTGTGAGGTGTATTGTAACCATAGTGTAATAATCATAAAAACTCATCCAGCAGTAGATAAAAATTGTATTGCTCATTTGGTTGGTTGTGCATGTTCAGAGAAAGAGAGTGTGAATGTGTGTGTGTGTGTGTGTGTGTGTGTGTGTGTGTGTGTGAATGCACAACATCTTTTTTTTCCTTCCTTTAAAGAAAAGGCTCATTGTTTCCACTTGGTCTTTCACCTCTTTCAATGTATTCGTTCATTAATTATTCATTCATTCTCAAAGCTACTGTACGCCATGTTAAAATATTCTGGCAACATTAACAACATCTCTCCATGGGCACCACAGAAAAAGCTGTGAATGGGTTATGGGGAGGAAACCAACATGATATTTTACAGAAGGTTACTTATTTTTCTGAAGGAAAATCAACATCAAAGGCAGAATGATAAATTATAAGCATTAGTACGCTTTCAGACTTGTTTATCCTTAGGTTGATGATAAACCCTCCCTAAATCTGTCTGCCCCTGAATCCACAGCTAAAAGCAATCATGTTTTTTATTAGGACGGTGCCAGGATGTCAGGAGAAATCGTAAAAAAAAAAAAAAAAAAACCCAGAAGCTGATATTCCTGCGATACTGCCCTCTAAAGGGAATGAAACCTAGCCATTCCAAAATGATATTAGCTTATTATGATGACATGCTGTTGGTCTGACAGTCTAAATAGCATCCGTTGCTCACGGCTGTGCAGTGAAAGCTAACGTGTTTGCTCACAGACTTGGAGAATGTTAGACATCAGGAGGTGTCAGTCATGGCTCCGGCAAAAGGAGGGATGTGTCAAGGATGCTGCTGCTCTCTAATTCAGAGATACGAGGTAGTACTGCTTCAGATCCCTCTCTATGTATCCCAATCATGAAATCCATCTCAGGATAAGAACCCTCAAGGGAACGCCATGGAAAAGTGGGCCGCTTCCCTTGGCTGTAATTGATATTATGTTGAAGGAAAGAGTTGATCTGTGTCAGATTCTTCTGAGGGTTGTGAAACACCTGAGTGGAACTGTTCAGCAGATTTATACTGCGTCTTGAATAATGCATGTCTACGCCCCTCAAGCATTATATACACCCAGCTCGCTGGCATTGACACTGTCAGTCTGTGATGTCAGTGGAAAAGCAGGTGCAGCACGCCACACAGCAGTGAAGTGAGAAACACCTGCTGTTCTGGGTTCCGTCCTTCCTGCATGCTTTAGAACACCAGTCATGGCTCCCTGGGAGGAATAGCCTTCCTTGCTTCACCGTTGACCTTGTGGAAATTGGTGGCCAGCACCCTTGGGGACTTTGCACCTTCAGATCGCTGCGTATGGTGCATTGTCTCTCCTTCACTCTCAGTCTCTTTCAGACTCTGTCATTTACTGTCTGTCTTCTACAGGCAATTTTGTACTCCACACCTCATCTGGTGTAAGTGAGTAGACAGCTCGAGCAGCCAGTTCAATTGCTCTTCATACGTACGTAGCAGCTTCCCCAGCGAAAACACTATAAGCTTGTGAGATGAGATTTGGGGCTGCGGTACGTGCATGTTCTCTATTGGACACATACATAGTCTGCTACTGTCTCTGAGTGTGTGTGTCTTAAGGAGTCAAGAGATTGTTTACAGTGTTGAATGTGGAGAGGGAGACTCTTGTTTATGAACTGGTTTGTTAAGCATAAGCCTGTAATCCTTATAGAGTGACCTTGGAGCTTTGAATAAGCGACTGGTGGATATAAAGGTATTGACAGTGGCAGTCCATTTGCCTGTTCTCCATTCTCCCGCCATAATTAATACAAAGCAAGGAGTCCGCTGGGGAGAGAAGGTTAGAACGTTCTTTAGTTCTTTGTTTGGTGTTATAACACATTTGTATCAATGCCCTTTAATTTGGAGGCAAATATGCAGCCTTTGCTTGAGACCTGGATAAATAAAAGGCCAGTTTGGAATCAGGTGGCGAGAAAAAGGTTATTGTTACATTATGGTAGGAATTTGTTTCAGTTTCATGTTTAGCAGGAAAAAGGTCAGCTATTAGCTACTAGTCATATTTTAAAATTAAAAAAACAAAACAAAACAAAACCATGACATATGTGGCACCTCATTTTAAAATTCCAATTAGTGCCTTATTTCATGCTGAAGGTGCTTTTTTTATGTAGCACCATTGAAAGGCATGTCTTGATTCCAGATCTGATACTGTATTCAGCGGGGCATGCAAGCAGCCCTTTAGGGAATAAAACAAGATAACAGACAAGATACTACAAAAAAACTGACTTGATATTTCAACTTGATTATAAGTGATAGTAGCAACATCTGTAAAAAAAGATTACATTCCTAGTATTGTATTATTAATTAGCATTAATAATAAAACTCTTATATACAGTATGTATCTGCATCTTAGATTATCCATCCATACAATTCATCCATCCATCCTTCCTTTCATCCATCATCCATCCATTATCTATACTGTTCATCTGTCACAACTGAAGAAAATCCCAGCTAACTTCAATTATGGGCACAGGACAGGGTATATCCTGAACAGGTTGCCAATCTAACACAGGTTTACCGCTAAAACATTTAATTCTACTAGAGTTATCGGGAGGCTGGGTCCTAGTTTAGTCAGGGTGAAGGAGGGGTACACCCTGGACCTCACGGCAATCCATCGCAAGACCAACACATACACACACATCCATTTACTTACCTTCATATCTAGGAGCAATTTGGAACAGCCAGTTAGCCAAATGTGCATGCTTTTGGACTGTGGAAGGAAACCGGAGTACCCAAAGGAAACCCACACATGCAGTGGGAGAAAATGCAAACTTAACACAGAAACGCCCTTGGTGAGCCCGGGATTTGAGCACAAGACCTTCTTGATGTGAGGTGGACGTGTTAACCACTATACCACCATGCTGCCCTCAATGTAGTTCAATTAATCAATTTTGTTTATACCACAGTGTGACCACAGTACCATAGAAAAGGAATGTTGCACTACATGGTTTTGTATGCTTTAAACATGTCGTCAATAAGCTCAGTATATGTTGGTGCGTTGTATTCCAGGAAGTTTCTCAGTAACATTCTTAAACGACTTGAGTGTCGATTTCTCTGGTTTCACTAGCAGATCTTCAAACTACTCATCATTGATGAGCTGTCTGATTTGTGGGCCAACAAAAATGCCTTCCTTAATCTTGGCAGCCCAAGGTCATCAGGTGGGTTTTCTCCAGGTACTTCGGTTTCCTCCCACAGTCCAAAGACATGCAGGCTAATTTATTTTTATTTTTATTTTTATTTTGATATAGTATATTAAACCTGCAAGAGAAATTTGCCTCTGCATTTAACCCATCCAAAGTAAGCACACACACACACACACACACACACACACACACACACACACACACA
>JBCNYH010000016.1:3843201-3877590 GCA_039654325.1 Tandanus tandanus
GCGAGCTGTCCAGGGTGTACTCTGCCCTCGCCCAGAGTCGGCTGAGACGGGCGCCAGCCTCCCCGTGACCCTAATTAGGATTAAGCGGTTCAGAAAATGAATGAATGAATGAAGAATATTAAATCAGCAAATATTATTATTTATAAATGTGTAACAAGGACAGAAAACGAAAAGCTAGGTTGAAGGAAGCATCAAGCATGCATACATTTAACATGCTCCACCCACTCACTCCCAGAATGTAGAAAGTGTAAGAGAGAGAGAGAGTTCTTTCTGCAGTATTAGTCAGATTTGTTGATATAGACCAAATGGGCTTTTGGATAATGTTAAAGTGAATATTATCTAAAAGGTCAGTGGAATTACTTAAATAAGCCATGTATTGTGAGTATTGGAGTATTGTGATCTCATGTTGGACATGCACTCGTGTGCAGTACTGGAAATATGTTTTTTAAATTTTACAAAACATTCCAATGCTGCACCATGGGCCATGAACAACCTTTATATACTATAGTGTAAATAAAGTGTAAATTACCTTTTGTGTGTGCTATATATTTTTCCAGACATTTGAGAACTTACAGAAAATGTACTAAAATGAAGTAATATTACGATAATCATTACATTTACATAGACAGGAACTTTCCAATAGGACTATCGTCGGAATCTAATTAGATAATTACAAGTTCAACTTCATCTCCAAGTTAGACAGAGCAAGCATGTGTCTGAAGACTTGGAAGAGGAAAGTTTTTAAATTAGAATTTCTCCACTAATGACATAGTAACTAATGTCATGATAGTAAGAATGTTATTAATAGTATTAGCATAAACACATCATTCCGGTAACGTAACCTAACGTTGGGCCCTGTCATACAACAATAATTTATGTTATTTAAACTAAAATACTATTACCAATTTTGCAGAGTTTTCCCAACAAAAGTAAAATTTGACAGTCGCACGAGACATTATATATTCCTATTGTTGTCACGTGAAAGGTCAGTGAACACGTGTGTTCACTGCATCAATCATATTTTATTTTGTACACAAAGAAGACTAGTGATGTTAGATGTAAAAATAACTACAGATATCTCCTAAATATCATTATACAAGTTTTATTTTGTTTTGAGCAAAAGTTTATAAAAGTAAATGAATTAAAATGTTTTGTTTTCCTTAACAACAGCGCGATTGGGGTATATTTTGTGTCCGGCGATGCACCTTTACAGAGCTTGAAAATGTTTCTGTGGAAGACATGGCCATTTGTTTGTTTGTTTATTTATTTACTCATTAATTATTTAATTAATTTGTTTTTGCAGAGAATGCCCTTTGCGCTAATAAGTGTATAAATACATTTTACACTTGGCTCAAATTTGCCCATGCTGTTGTGTCCTGAAGACAAGATATGAACTTTACATTTTAGAACTATGATATGAGATTCATTATTCATTTATCTTGTCTGGGGTCACGGGGAGCTGACGCTGGGGCACAGGCAAGGTACACCCTGAACAGCTCAACAGAACGTCGCAGGGCTAACACAGACATATAAGCAGCACGCAATATGAGTTTCCAAGCTAAGTCTTCAGAATATTATCATCATATTTAGCATATTAGCAAAATATTATCATTTGTTCGGACTACTAACACCATTGCCGCTTGCAGATTGGGCTTAATTCAGAGAGAGGGAGATCTGCCAAACCCAACGGCTCAGTCCATAAAAAATATTCACATTTACATTCACACCAAGGGGCAATCCAGAATAACCAATTAGCCTAATGTGCATATATTTGGACTGTGGGAGAAGCCGGAGCACCTGGAGGAAATCCACACAAGCACGAGGAGAAACATGCAAACTCCACACAGAAACTTCCTCGCCGACGACAAGGCCTTATTGCTGTGAGGCGAGAATGCTAACCACTGCGCCACCATACCGCACTGGTGTTGGTTCATAGATTACTTTATAAATAACTTTTTTTCACTGTATTCAGCAAAATAATAAGACAATATCAAGTGCTAGCTCTTGTCCAAGAAAAAAAAAAAGGAAATCAGACTTGTTATGGTGTTATCCCCTGATACTCTCTAGCTTTGGTCTTTTCTATTAATCTGCTGAAAGAAAGCATATATGTTTCGAAAACAAAGCCAGCTTTCACTACCTTGATAATGAGCTCCCTATAGATGCTTTTAGTATTTATTATTACACATTGAATTAAAGAACGCAAGTGCTTTACAAGAACACTACACTTTTTTCAAACCTCTTTGTAGCCTCTCATGAAACCTAAAAAAAGAAAAAAAGAAAAACACTTTTCTTGATAAATTAGAGGAGTCATAGACCTCATAGAGCGTGCATACCCTTCTTATAGAATCCAGGATAGCTTTTCTTTCAGTCTTATTTAATACCTCTGGCTGAACTAAATTGTCGTGCAGTGTCCCTTGCCTGTAGGATATGCGGTGCTGTGGGTATATTGGTTTGATTTACAGTGTTGTTGTTTATCCGTAGGCCTGTCTTATAAACAGCTTCACAAGTCCGGTGACCTTCTTTGCAGATCTACAGAGATAACAGACCAAAAGAGAGAAATGAAACCAGTGACGTGTGACGAGAACATGTCCTTGACATTTCACTTGGTTTCGAAGGTGGCCTGATAAATATGCATGGAATGTCCTTCTATGTGGCAGAATTCCTATGAGTTAATCTCAGGAATTATATGCATTATAAATGAAAGGCTCCTTCTGCACTCAGATGCAATCAAATATTAGGCTGTATGGGCCAGGGCTGTCTTAGCGAGAGGTTTTAATGGCTGAGAGAGCACCAGCCTGGCTGATTACCTCTGATTTTCCCTCTGAACATTCCCCCCGACTCTCTGTTTGCTTTGAGAGTTGCAGTGGCTGAAAGTTGTTGGGAAGAGAGACACCAGGGTGATGATCGTGAGACTCTGCTACTACTCATACACTTTTAGGTGAGAGGACACACTAGAGGTATGCATTATCATACAATTGTCAGAGTATTCAACTTGTAAACAAATCACAAAGGTCCACTTTCTATATCATTCATTCATTCATTCATTTTCTAAGCCGCTTAATCCTAATTAGGGTTGCGGGAAGGCTGGCGCCCATCTCAGCAGACTCTGGGCGAGGGCGTGGTACACCCTGAACAGCAGGCTATTGCAGGGCCAGCACACAGAACCATTCATACTCATTCTCTCACCTAGGAGCAATTTGGAAAATCGGCCTATTCGGACCTCGGTCACCTTTAAATTTAGTGATGTCGCCCTCAGTGAAAATGACCCTGTGATACCCCTGTACTAGGTTCCCAGCCGATACTGGGCGAGGGTGGGGTACACCATGAACAGTAGGGCCAACACTCACACAACCACTCACATTCACTTAGGGGCAATCTGGAACAGCCAGTTAGCCTACTGTGCATGTTTTTGGACTGTGGGAAGAAACCAGAGTACCCTGAGGAAACCCACTCAAGCACAGGGACAACATTCAAACTCCACACAGCAAGAAGGTCCTGGGTTTGATTCCCAGGCTCGACGAGGGGATTTCTGTTTGCAGTTTTCATGATCTCCCCGTTCTTTTGTGGGTTTCTTCCTGATACTCTGGTTTCCTCATACAATCCAAAAGCATGCACATCAGGCTAATTTGCTGTTCCAAATTGCCCCTAGGTGTGAGTGTGAATTATTGCGTCCATGTTGGCCTCGCGATGGATTGGTGAGCTATTCAGGCTGTACATTGCCTTTGCCCAGTGTCGGCTGAGATATGCTCCAGTCACCGAACCTCAAGTTCGGCGTATGAATGACTGAATGAATGAATTAATATATTTTACCTCACATAACTCTACATTTATAACACAGAATACTACCAGATTTTAAAAATGCTTAGTTAACAACAGGAAAGGAGTTTTCACTTTAAATATCCGCTTCATCCACATTAGTCTCTGTCTCATCACCTGAAGTAAAAGTAATTTGTGGCATTCAAACACAAGCCTCATCATCGTCTCTTCACTCGACTGATCACTGGAAATAATTGCTGATTAATTCAGTCAGTTCTGTTGTGTCGACTTTCATTTTGTTAATGCCTTTTATTAGGTCATTTAAACAATTTTCAAACTTCATCAGTAGAAAGTGTGTAAGTGTTTAGCTGGAGATGCAGCATTCTGGCCCATTAATTGATGTAATCTTTGCAGATAGCAGGTAGTGCTGGGGGATATATTGAACAATTTTTTTTATCATGATATGACCATTAATATCATCAGCCAACTGAATATTATCTCATCTCATTTACCAAATTTGTCATCTGATGTCATTTTATTAAGGGTCTTGGGGAGGCTGGATCCTCCAGGTGAGGGCAGGGTACACCCTGAACAGCTCACCAGTCCATTGCAGGGCCAACACACACAACCATTCACACTCACATTCACATCTAGGGGTAACTTGGAATATCCAGTTAGCCCAATGTGCATGTCTTTGGAGTGTGGGAAGAAACAGGAGTACCAGCAGGAAACCCACGCAAGCATATGGAGAACATGGAAACTCTACAAAGAAACTCCCTCGCCAGGCACACCTGTAGACCTGCTCATTCTTTTAATTATCCAATCAGTCAATCATGTGCACAACATATGGTTATATCAAAGATAAGTGGGGAAAGTGTGATCACAGTGACACTGGCTGTGGTATGATTGTTTGTACGAGAAAGGATGATTTAAGTATTTCAGAAATTACTGATCTCAGCATTTTTGCCAGAATGATGTGAACAACATAAAACATCGAATGAGTGGTAGATCTTCAGAGGGAAACATCTTATTGGTGAGAGAGGGCAGAGGAGAATGGACTAGTTTTAGCAGACAGGAAGGATATAGCACCTCAGATAACCACTCTTTATGATCATGATGAGCAGAAAAGCATCTCAGATCGTGTCAAACCTTGAAAACCCCATATCACTCCACTTTCCGCTGGAAATAATTTAACTCATGTTTTTCAAGCCGGTGCATTTCAGGGAACCACACACACACACACACACACACACACACACACACACACACAATTTAGCAATTCTAATCCACCTGCTGACATGCTTTTTGTAGGTGGGTGGAAACTGGAGAACCTTGAGGGAACCCACTCAGATTGTGTTGCTTATACAAATAGTTGCTCTCCTAAAATTTATATCCACATTTATATGTTTTGCCACATTTACCTTTTGGTTGGTTTATAAAGTCAACCTGTACTTCCTAAAATTCTTCATTGAGATTAGTGCATTTTTGGCTTTTAACTGGAGCAACTTACATTTTATCAACAACTGAGCAGATGAGGTTTAAGGGCCTTGGACAGGGGCCCAACAGTGGCAGATTGGTGGGACTGAGGATTGAACCCCAAACCTCCAATCAGTAATCCAGAGCCTTACGCACTGACCCACCATTGTATCACTTTGTTCTCTTTTTGCTGTATCAGATTGTGCATTTAAACACAATTAGTAAATTGCAAAACCCCGATCTTAATACCTGTATATGAATTGCATAAATATCAAATTATATATTTTTTTGTTATTTTTTTCCAATTGCTTTTTTTCCTCATAGATTTTGGGAAGGTACAGATCCATGATATTTTATTAATTGCTATTTTTACAATCACTGGTTTGTTCATGGATAAAACCGTCATGTTGAGATGAGCCAGATTATTTCCTTAGCTCATTAGCGTTCTTCCTGTGACAACGCTTATAATGAGATCCGTCACAGAAATTAATTGTAAATATTTTCACTACTCTGAAACAAAGCATCTACAATATTAATCACAGGATTTGAGATGTGCTGAGGTATAGAATTCGAGTCTCTTTGTAGTAGTGGGTAAATTCTAGACTTCAGGTCTGTAACAGTTGGGAATCCAGTTTGGAAAGCTATGAATAAATCTGAACTATAATATTTCATTCTTATCAAAAAAGGCATGCTCACCTTATTACCCACATGTTGAAATGCTGTTTATTGAATCTCGGTCTGCTTGTTGCCTGGTCCTGTTAGCTAGATTTTACTCATATGGTAGGGAGTCTAAGATATTGCCAGGTCAGTGTCTGAAATTTCACAGCTCAGCACCCAGAGGGCAGGGTCCTGTGTTCTCCAGCAGGAGATGTAGCTGAAGCCGCTCTCCCCCTATGGAGTGATATCAGAGCAATTTCCTCTCTTCTGTCTCCACGGTGGGGCTGTTTGATGGATGGGTTTCTTCAGGACCCTGGTTTTTGATGACTTTTAGAAGCTTGACGAAAAAACTTTTTGGGGAAAGAATAGGTAAGGAAAAGAGAAAAAACCGACCCCCGTTTAAACAAAGATGATAAATGAGAAAAGTATGGTACTGCTGCAGGTCCCTTCGGGATGAGACTCACCTGTCTTCAGTCTTGAATCGGATCAGCAGCTCATCAAAAGCTATTCGATCGTTACAGTAAGCTTTTTTCTGGGACTATGAAGCATGTGCTTTTATATGTGCAAATGTTTATGCTAATGCACGTGCTGCATTGTGGGAGGTTTCTTGCTGATCCCAACAGAATATTTTGCATCTGCTTTAAGCAATGAATAGCCTTTTTATTTATTTAAATAAAATGTTTTCAGTGACACATGGCTTATTTTTCTTTCTTTTTCTTTACAAACTTGTGTACTGTATGTATTATTTGCATGACTTATGTTTTATCCTTATTAAATTCTGAATTTTAATAAGTGAGGCTTCAAAAATGTAAAGTTTTATTGTTAAAATCTAAAGTTAACTGACTTAATTTAAATTAAGTTTTTTTGTAGCCAGTCAAGAGAAAATAGTAAAAACATTTGTGCTATCATCATCTTAGCACTAATCCAAATTAAAAAAAAAAAATCTAATTCAAATCTAATCAGCTGAAAACGTTACATGTAGATTGAATTTAATGCATAGCATACATTTGTTTGAGGTACAAGGTCATGTTTATAGGTTGTTGTCCAGTATATTATTTTGGTGACAGACATATATCAGAGCTGAAGGGATGTATTTGCGACAAAATTACAAAAAGAATATATGGGTCGTGTTGATATTCTCGTCTCAAATTGCTATAGTATCTCAGAATTAACTTCTGCTCCACTGGACTCATTTTACGGCGACATGCCCCATTTGCTTTTTCGAGTAGATAAACATTGTATTATTTGTTGTATTGTTTTTTAATAATTGTAGAACATATTGAAAGTATTTTACTATTTAAAACCCATTTATTCCATTATATACATTACCCTGCACACTCAGGCGTGATAATTTAGAATAGAAATAAAATATGGGGCTCTCGAATGGTGCAACAGAAAAGCTTCCAGGAACCATATGTTGCCGGAAGCCAAAGCTTAGGGAAGGAGGAAAGGCATATGCCTTCTGCCCTGTCACTCGCAGTGACACGAGCCAATCATGGGCGACTGTGCGCTCATGTATACGAATGTGGGTGAATATAACTGTGCTATTATGGCTGATTGGTGTATAGAATTGCTAAAATAATCACTGAGTGATAGTTTTAATGTATGAGGACACTGGACTGTTTTATATTATTTCAGGATTTTTTTTAGGCAAGGCATGCATTCTTTTTAAGTGCAGTCCATCTTTATTTATTTGCTGATCTGTTTACTAGGGTTGCGAGGAGGCTGGAGCTTATCTCAGCCGACTCTGGACGAAGGTGGGGTACACCCTGAACAGCTCGCCAGTCCATCGCAGAGCCAATACATACAAAAACATTCACACTCACATTTGGAACAGCCAATCAGCCTAATGTGTATGTCCTTGGACTGAGGGAGGAAACTGGAGTATCTGGAGGAAACCCAAGAAAAGCCCATGAAGAACATGCAAACTCCACACAGAAAGGCTCTCGCCAAGCCCGGGACTTGAACCCAGGACCTTTTTGCTGTAAGGCAGATGTGCTAACCATTGCACCACTGTGGCTGGTTAAAAAAAATAAAGTCAAAATAAACTGCTTGCTGTCGTCATTGACAGGCTCATAACGTTATTTACTATAAGTGTCTGACAACATAGAAAGGATACCTACAGCTGAGATACAGCTGTGTCTGTTTACCTCAATAAGTGTAAAGAAACTGAAGGAAATGACTGTTTCTACAATTACTGCTTTACCTTTCTCTTCTTCTGGACTCTGACACAGCGTCCTTTTCAATGCCTGCAGTCGATAATGGTACTGAGCTGTCCATTTGTGCATAATGTAATACGTTTAAGCGATACAGAGCATATTTTAACATAAATGACCATAGAAAGCACTATGCTGGGCAATTTTATCTCGTGGATTACTAGCAAGGGCTGAACCAATGAGGAACAACCATTTTTTCCAGGTTGAAGGGTTGAAGTGGTCTTCGCAGACTACTGAATTGCGTCCAAAAGGAAACGTTTTCAGAGTACGGCCTGTGTCGATGTTATGTTATGTTATCCATGATTTTTGCACTTGTTATTTGTGAAGCCGTATGCTTTGCACTCCGCCATTTTCCTATCAACACAGCTCAGCACTGGCCAATAATGTGTTATCTTAGACTGGTGTCTGTTGCACACAGCCCAGCCAATAGGACGAAACAACGAGGGCTGGAACAGCAAATGAGGAAGGCAGCATGTCGCACGTGTGTGCTTGACAATAAGCAAGGAATGTTGTTGCTTGACAGAACCGCTGATGTCATACGTGATTGTTTTAAAGAGCTAGTAATACAAATTCACCACAGGTACCCTTTAATATATATTTTGCCAATTTACTGGAGTTCATAAAAGAGCACCCTCTGTTAAGAGTTGTGTGTGCCTATAATAGATATCTAACAAGTCTGAACTGGCCGCAGGTGTGTGCAGGAGCTCGTGAGCAACCCCGGCTCCTGTTTGTATACTTAAAACAGTCTGCATGTTCTTTTCATAGCATAGTTTATACTTTGATAAATACTGTTATATTAGGATATTATTTTTGAGTCATATCGCCCAGCCCTAGTCTCCAGTGTTTCATTAACATCAGCACCGTAGTTAAAATATAATTTTTATATTAAAAAATAACATTAAAAAATAATATTTAGAGAAGCTTGTAACAAAGAAACTAATTTCTTCCTGGACTGTCCTATGTTTCTTTCGCATTTGAAGCTCCTTATGTTCTTTGATTTTTATTCTCTGGCCATAATGTGATTAAAGTTTAACACCATGTATTAGCAATAAGCATGAGTTTCTATCAGATTTTGCCTGATAAGTTTGGGAATTCTTAATCCTACTGGCCTGCACTCAAGTAAGCTGTACTTACAGATAAAATTTTGTTCTGCAGTAATTTGGCCATAGTTTAGGATGATTTGTAGTCTGCTAGAATCGTGACTGGAATGAAAACAGTTGCTAATGTTGAAACTGTATTTTCGTTGTAAGTGCAGGTAAATGGAATAAATATTTATATATGTAGCACTGTATAATTATCAGAAATATTGATTTACTCTCACTCGCTTACTCAGTTGCTGAACCGCTTAATAGTAATAGGGTTGCGGGAAGGCTGACACCTAGCCAAGGCAGGGTACACGGTGAATGGTTCGCCCGACCATTGCAGCGCCAACACACGCAACCATTCACACTCACACATAGGGACAATTAGCCTGATGTGCATGACTTTGGACTGGGAGGAAACCGGAGTACCTGGAGAAAACCCACACAAGCACAGGGAGAACATGCAAACTCCACACATAAACGCCCAAGGCCGGGACTTGAACCCAGGACCTTCTTGCTGTGAGGCGGACATGCTAAGCACTACGCCACTGTGTAACCCCAAAATGGATTAATTGATCAAATAATATACAACAAAACTACATACATTATACTGTCAGTTACACTTTTTTAACCACTTGATCCTGTGTATGTCCTAAAAGGTTGAAAGCTTCTCCTTGTAGTTTTATCACTGCATCCAACCAGAAGCTCAAACCAACTTTATTAGTGTAATGGGCTGGCCAAAAGAAATTACATTCTAAAATTATCGTTTTAATTTCTCCTGTCACACTGCACCACAAGGAACACCAAGAAACAACCAACAGGGAGACACCATGATATATTTGTTGGACATCGTCTGGGAAAACCAGACCAAAGTCATAAAATTTAATTTTACGTTTTCTAAATTTTTTTTTTTGAGAATCCTGTAGTCCAAGGAACCTCTGCTCCTAATTCCGGATGATTATCTCCCATATTCTCATACATAATGGAATGTGAAGTTTTTGGTTGTTGATAAAGTCACAAGACAATTGTAACAATCATCAGAAATAATCAGCAGTTTATCTAAACATGTCTTCATCTCAGAGATGAAAAAACTGAAATCTGACCCCAGCTAAAGTCGCACTGATTGCACCAGTCTCAGGAATCTGACCTGTTGATACTGTGGATGGATTTCTTGCATCACTAAAGTCAACATTTGGTGGGGTCGGACAGTATTTATTATAAAAATAAGCATTGTATGCTTTAGTCTTTTTTTGTTTGGAGCAATAAATAGAAATTATGTATTTTTGGCACAGATCATTGTCCACTGTAAACACTGCATAGCTCATTAAGTGACTTTCTGACTTTCTGGTTTTCCCAGACGGAGTCACAGTTATTTACCGAAGACGAGGTGGATATCGCTAAATAGGATCATCAGCAATATCCACCAAGCCTGGGGCGAATCATTGTTTCAGTGCAAACTACATGGGAGCATAAGACAAGCAAAAATTTTTAAAAACTGATTAGATATTTATAGTTTATTTTGTCCATTGTTTAAGCGTGACAGTAATTAGGCACTCTCCATTATGAAATCTTTTGAAACTTATTCACAGTTTGAAAAAAGTTTTTTTTTTTTCCCATTGAAAAACACAACAGACATATTGCTTAGGTTTTTATGTTGTGAGGCATTTTTGTTGAATTTTTAGGATTTCAGTGACTGTGGCAAACCGTGAGTTTTTGTCCACCGTTTTGATTGATGCATTAATCCGAGTTTGGGAGGAGGTTGTAGAGGAATTAAACCCAAACTTAATAAAAGCTTGTATGCATAGTTTATGTCCGTACCTATCAAAATGCACTATGTTTAATAAAATCTTCTTTGTGAAAAAAATAAAAATGAGTAATAAATCCTCACACTAGGGGCGCCATTGTACTGCGAAAAATTGGACGTGACAAACGTGGAAGAAACGATAAATGAGGAAGGAATTTTTTGCGACATCCACCTCACATTTCGTGAATAATTTTTACTTATCCCGAGATGAGGAGCCAATCAGATTGCACAATTCGCATCTTGTATAGAGTAATACAAATATTGGTAATAAAACATTTGTTTAAATTTATTTCATGTTTAATAATTTATTTAGTAAGTATATTTGTTGGATATTAACATCTAATCATCTGCTTATTCGCATGTACAATTATTGTGTTTATTTACACTACTACTACTACTACTACTATTACATATTACCCGTCCTGGGATATAGGCTGCCAACAAGGTCCCTCCAACTGTCTCTATCCGGGGTCAGTCTCTCCAGCTGTGGCCCAACCTCTTGGCATCCACCTATAGACCAGGCGTTCCTCAGCCGGCCTCTCTTCCTTGTCCCTTGGGGATTCCATCTGAGGGCTTGCCTTTTAATATTGGTGGCTTGTGGATCATGTGTCCTACCCACCTTCAGCGGCACTGTTGTATTTCCAATCCATTTCATTCATTTATACAGTATTTATTATTTAATGGGATTTCTCGAATCTGATCGATCTGATGAGGTTTTATAATTCTCTTTAACAGCATGGCTCTGATAGCGGTGCTGCTCTGCACTAGTTATTAGATTTCACAGCTGCTTATATTGTACAATCAACAAAAACAGGTTTTAATTTGACAAAGAAAAAAATATTTCCCATAACGTAGTGACACATTAAGTCAAATTTATTCAGATATTTATTTATTGTTAATGAAAAAGCTTCATATGGCAGAATTTTGTAACAGTTAGCAACTTTTCCACCATTGTACAGACTTTTGCATTTTCCTAATACTATACAAAAACTGCATTTTTTTTCAGTAGCTGGTGAAGATATGCCTATTTATAGATTTTATAATGTTCGTAACTTTGTGTGAATGTTTCACAAAACTAGAAATCGAAAAGAGTTTTTTTTGTTTTTGTTTTTTGCTGCTGTGGTGTATAAGGAATATTTCTTTATTCATTAAATTATTTAATTGCTTTATCTTTCATTTTGTCTTTTCACCTTTCATGATCTATATTAGAAGTCATAGTTTTGTACACAGTACTTATGTTGCTTGTCTGCGATCACTTCATGTTCTTTTGCACTGCACAGATAATTAATATTCCTGTCAGCAGAGCAGAAAGCTGTGAATTTGCTCTGCCTTCTGTTCAATCATTTGTGTGAAATGTCATTTATGCGTGCAAGCTTTTGGAAGTTATCCGTTTCAAATGTAATTAACGACCATTTATGCAATCTGAAAAAAACCTGACATTGATTATCTCGTTGAAATGTACATTTAAATGCCATCGTCTGTAATAAATTGCACAAAAGTAATTGGTTCTTCAATAATGGGGGCTACGCTGCCCAACAGACCCATCACAAGTAAAATGCATTTAATATACCCTTATTGATTTATGTCCATGCTGAGAAATCAAATTTCTCATTCCACAAAATTCCAATCTCTATCTCTTTTCAATATCACTGACTGTTCGTAGGTTTCGCAGGGGTTCTTGCACCTGGGGCCATTAACTTGCTCTTCAGTATTTTTTATTATTTTTATTTTATTTTTTTATATATATTTTTTGATTTCAGAATATTTCACAGAATATGCCATTCTAACTGGAACCTAATATAAATAATCTGGCGACTTGAAATTCTCTTGGCCTTTTTATTTTCACAGAATCCCTTTGGCATTTATGTTATACTAGAAGAGTAATTTCATATAACTGTTCTTTTCTGCAGAGGAACCAGGCTTGTGGCGTGATTACAACATCATTACATCATGTTGATTAATACATATTACCCCATACTCATGATATTTTATTAGTACATTTTTAACTGCTTTTCCGTATATGTATTTTATAATAATTAGAATGTCATGTTTTTCATGTGCATGGGCTTTTAAAAGTGTAAAATAAAAACCACTCACACTGCATATTTCATGACCCAACACTCGTCAGACATCTTGACTCAAACAGTGAGGCATTTTCTAAACAATATTGAGCTGCTCCTCCTGTTTTTGCCTTTCATGTGCAATATTTGGTGCTTGTTTAATGAGCGAGTCCATCTGCTTGTGCAGTTGTGTCAGTGATTGCATGGTGCACTGCTTTCTCCTGACTTCTCCTCAGCTGTCCCCTGATGCACCCTTTCTCCAATGTCCTGTCTCCACTGTCAGGAAACCGTATGGTCCGTTGCTGCATTTCCCATTGCAGAGCACAGTCTTAAACGCAGCTTTTATGTCTGTGGAGCATCGATGGGCGATCCTGACACCTGTGAACAAGGGAAATCTAGAGGAGGCAGTGCTGGTAATCATGAATTTAAGTGCAAATGGCAACCCGATGCAGGATGCAAATTACTTCCTCGCTGGACTAAACTGCTCAAAATCTAGAAGGTTTTCCAAACAGGACATGTTAGTATTATACAAGTGGAACTTCCATAGCTAGATTTGTATGGTCAATTTTTTATCAGTCTACATTGACATAAATGTCTTCATCTTCTGAAAAACTTAACTTGGGCAATTCTAATCCTGTCCAATCAACTCATACAACTGAAGGATGCTACAGTGTTTAACTTTAGGGCGCTGCACAGTAAGAAAGTCCAGGGTTTGAGTGCGAGGGTGTTTCTTGTGTGGGGTTTCCTTTTTCTCTCAGTGCTTGCGTGGGTTTCCTCCGGTTACTCCGGTTCGCTCCCACAGTCCAAAAACATGCACATTAGGCTAATTGGCTGTTCCAAATGGCCCCTAGGTGTGGGTGAGCATGTGAATAGCTTTCAGGACCCCGCCTTCATCCAGAGTCGATTGAGGTAGGCTCCAGCCTCTCTGCAGCCCTAGTATGATAAAGCGGTTTGGCAAATGAATGAATGAATGTTTAACTTTATTTAAGCAAAACTATAACAGTCTTTATTGCCATAGCCAGAGATGACAGCATATATGACATCAACGCATAACAGCTGCTGCAACAAGTGAATTAGTCCTCATACCGAGTACGATTCCTCATCTATAACTGAATGGCACATCACATTTTTACATTTCATGTTATGTTTATTGTTATGAAAGGTCTTCGAAACAAGTTAGTTCCTGTTATCCTTTTCATTACAGCAGTAATTAGAAGTCATTTCCCCACCAGCCTCGGTAACAGATCTTTTGTTTTGGGTTAAGGCATAGCATTAACACATCCTGACTGGTCTGCAGCTGGGCAGCCCCATACACAGTTTGTGCTACAGTAGCTCTTCTGTGGGATTAGACCACGTGTATTAGCCTTCACTCCCCACGCGCATCACTGAGTCTTGGGAAACCGTGACACTCTTGCCAGCTCACTGATTGTCCATTCTTGGACCACCTTTGGTGAGTACTTACCACTGCATCACAGGAACACCCCACAAGACCTGCCGTTTTGGAGATAAATAGATCCAGTAGTATAGACATCTCAGTGTGGCCGTTGTCAGAGTCACTCAGATGCTCATTTTTCCGCTTCCAACACATCAACTTCGAGAAATGACTGTTCACTTTCTGCCTCATATATCCCACTGCTTGGTATGTGCCACTGTAACGAGATAATTAACAGTTATTCAAGAAGCTCAAGTCGGATAGGCGCTGATAGCTTGGCGAGGTGCACAGCGTCAAACCATCAGTCATTATTCATATTTGGGGAGAGACTGAAAGGAATCACTGTTTTATTCTATCCATGCTCACCTGATTGTGAAATATAAAGCATTGTTATTATTTGATTCAAATATTATAAATATATAAAAGATCGTTTTCGCTTTGTGTGTTATGTCTCACCAGGCTTGCCACCCTTATGCTTTGTCCCCATCCATGATTAGCGGCATCAGGCAGTGCCACGGACTAGAGGCTTGTTCCTTACAGCAAGCTAATGAGGTTATGTTTAGTAGAAAAAAGGTTCAATTAATTAAAAAAAAGCCAATCAGAATGTACGATTGCTTATATCCATAAGTATGGATGGAATAATCAGTGTTATTCACTTCACCATTTAACTATCGAAATGGGCTGCACGGTGGTGCAGTGGTTAGCACGTCCGCCTCACAGCAAGGAGGGCTGGGTTCCATTCCCGGGCTCGGGCATTTCTGTGTGGAGTTTGCATGTTTTCACCTTGCGTGGGTTTCCTCTGGGTACTCCGGTTTCCTCGGTTTCCAGTCCAAAAACATGCACAGTTTTGGCAAAATGTCTGTTCCAAATCACCCCAAGGTGTGAATGGTTATGTGTGTGTTGACCCTGTAATGGTCTGGAGAGCTGTTAGGCTTAGGCTTAGAAAATGAATGAATGAGTGAACTATCGAAATGTTTTACATGGGGTGGCACAGTGGCGTACTGGTTAGCACATCCCCCTCATAGCAAGAAGGCCCTTGGTTTGAGTCTTGGATTTGAGTTTGCATGTTCTCCCCATGCCTGTGTGGGTTTCTTCGGGGTATTCGGGTTTCTTCCCGCAGTTTAAAGACATGCACATTGAGGGAGTAATGTTTTACACGTTTAGCCAAGTTGTCATCTTGTAAGCTATTGGCGAAACTTAGGATGTGTGTCAGTAATGTTTTGTCCAATTTGTGGTTTCATTTTGGATTACTGAAAGGGTTGCAGGGCAGGCAAAAATATGTGCACACCTCACTTCTTGCATCTCACTTTCACATAGGGGTGTAAAGGGAAACCAGGAGGATTCGACTTAACTGTTCCTTAATCAACTGTTAATATGCGTGTGGTTTGTTTCACAGCACATTCTTGATTAGCAGCATGTGTAATGTGACTCACCCGGGGAAACGACATGACTGCATTGGAATAATGAGCCGAAAGTATTGCAAGTTCTGAAACAGAATTTATTTTTATATGTTTTAGAATTTAAAACAAGTTTCAGTGCAGTTTTTTTCAGAAATATATTGGAATACAGATATGATTATAAATAATTTACATTATAGCAAAAACTAATAACAGAGTTGTGCTAATCCACGTATTACGATGTAAGCTTTTATCAATGCTGGGTGAATATATGTGAGTGCACTGCCAGTGTTTTATAAGTCCATTACTGCTTTTTCTTTTAGGTTACTCTATAGTGTACTCTTACACAACCCATCGAGTACACAAGCTTGGTGTTCAGCATGGTCTGGCAGATTATTCATTCACTCATTAGCAGAATTGCTGATTCTGGGCGAAGGTGACATGCCAGTTCATCACAGGACCAACACACATACATACAGAACCCTTCACGCTTCACCTAGGGGCAATTTCGACCAGCCTGTTACCCTAATATGCATGTCTTGGACTGGGGGAGGAAACCGGAGTACCCGGAGGAAACTCATGCAAGCACGGGAAGAACATGCATGCTCCAGACAGAAACGCCCTCGCCGAGCCCAGGACTCGAACCAATACCTTCTTGCTGTGAGGCAGACATGCCAACCACTACGCCACCGTTTCACCCTCCGGCAGACTAATACATTAATATTGAATCATTTCCTGGGTTTATAAGCCATTTCTGGTGCAAATAAGAATGCAGGAAAGGCCTCTGCCAAAATGAACATCCCTCCACCTACCTGACTGATAGACCGAGTGAGTGACACTGCCCTGACCTTTTCTCCGCCCCTGTTCGAAAGTCTTCCATTTACTCCACATCCCAGCGCTAAATGCTGTGTGCCACTGAGTGCCACGAACTCAGGGAGTATTGCCTGCTGTTTTCCCATTTAATGGCAGTGAATGACACTCCAATTGACCCCAGCCTGTTCTTTGCCTTGGAGAATAGCAGCGAGGCACTTCCTGGTTCAGAATAAATTTCTGGTCCTAGAGGCGCATCTTTACTCCCTGTAGAATCTTAAGTTCTTTTCTACCTTGAATACACAAGCGTGAAGCTATTTCAGCATTTTAATATTGTTCAGCTCTATATTTTTGTATTGGCTATATTGCACCATAGATGTTCTGTATAAGAAGTGCAATTTTTACATCTAGCTATGATTTTAATTTGGGCTTTATAGGTTTTTTTGTCCTGTCGGATGCTTGAATGAAAATTATATGCTCTCAGTACAAACAGCCTGGAGTAACCTTTCCATCATAAAAGGAGGGAGAGACTAAAAATACTCCATGATTAACACTTATCACTGTCCATCGGGGATTATTAACCTAAAAACATGACCAGATATCTTTGCAGAACCGACTGCGAGTGCAAAGACGCTCTCATCATGCTCTAGCTTTTTGTATTACCCATACCTCCTGTGATGTTGATCTGGAAGTTCATTATTAGGAGGTCCTACAGTGTAAGTCTCTAAGTAACATACCTTTGTTTGAGTTGACGTTCCATAGAGACCACAAACCAGGGTTATCTTGCAGTTCTGGCTAAACTCATGCAGGACTGATTCTACATAAATAATTGTCTTGCTGCTTTTATTAACCAGCCATTAGCAATCTTCGGAATATGTCTTTAGTTTGTTCAGTAGTCACACTACACATGGACTACAGGCTACAAGCTTGCCTGAGGTGTCCCAGATGTGCAGTATTGTTTTACTCTATGATTGTGTGAAGCCTCCTGGGATGGCCACGTGCCAGCTTTTCCTGCTGCGAGCCATGAATCATGGGATTGCAGATATCAGCACAACAGTCCGTTAGCATGATAGTAAGAAGGTACACCAGGCAAAACGAAAGTTGTAAATTTGTCCTCGACTCCTCTGGCTACAACAACTCTTCCCAGTTTTACATTAGTGTGTGTGTGTGGGTGTGAGTGTGTGTGTATAGCCACACTCCACAGATTGTAACAGATGAAGCGACTCATGAGCCACACGCCGCGCCAGATGCATGGCTCGGATTCTTCCATAACAGGCCCATTAGCCTATGATTTAAGCGCTACCGCCCAATCTGTCATAAAGCACTGGAGGTGTGGAGTTCCGGTCTCTGAATCACACCAGTGGAGGAGAATTAAAATACTTGCAGTAGATTCATCAGTCTTTGTCCTAAGAGTTTGAACTGTTGTTTTGAGATTTGTAAGGGGGGAAAATTAATGAGGCCTTCAGTATCACATTTTGACTTTAAGAACCGTTTGTAATAACCATTCAATCACAAAGGGACAAGGAAGCAAGAGCCAATGATTACCTACAAGCACATACCTCAGCCTTAGAAATATTAAGCTGTCCCGATGGTCATCTTAGCACTGTGTCATGCTGACATATGCTGTCCCTCATTCACACAGACCGCAAATCATCCATTCCTGACGCCGCAGATGCAAATCATAGGCGAAGTCTCTATCACTCACTTACACACACACACACACACACACACACACACACACACACACACACACACACATGCACACAGAGTGATAATAGAAGGGTCTCTATTAATCAGTCGAGGTCGCGACAGGCTCGGTTGCTCCAGCCTTAAACAAAGCAGAAGGAAACATGCTGCGAGCCTCCTCAGACCGAGCTGTCACCACGATGACTGATTACATCATAATCGGAGAGTAAAACAGACCAGCACAGTCCACACCTGAGCAACAGCTGTGCTGAGGCAAGAAAGTGAAATCTACATTTTTAATGAAGGGCTATTTTGTACTTGTTCATCCTCTCCTTTTCATGGCACATGGCATAAAAATAATAAAAAGAGACTGTCAAAGGACTTTAATATGCATATTGACTGAGTGGTTGTGGTTCATGGACGGTGCACTTCCACCATTTCCAGCTGCCCAATCATTTTTAGGATGAAATGTAATCTAGTGGGTTTGATCTTCAAACACTTTTGTGCACTGTACCAGCCTGTGGTTCCTCTGTGTTGTCTTTGGCATAAGAAATTAAGGTGATTTTTCCTCCGTCTTGGTGATTTATTAGAAAAAAGCCCTTGGCTGCGCTGAATATGGGCCTGCATGATATTGAAGGTTCTTTCCACCCTCTCTCTTTCTCCCTCCTACCGCGTTTCATTTGTCATGGCCCAAACTTATCTCTGAGCAGTGGTGAAATGCACAGGGCTGCGTGCCGATAACACTGCCAACAGCGGAGCACTGCAGCCAGCTCCCTGTGGAGGGGATCCATCTGATACTTATTCCAACCTGCCTCAGCCGTGCTCTGCCGTTATTAGTCATATGGAGGCCACAAATAAAACACTTTAGATAAACAAGCCCTATTTAAAGAATTTTTGATTTAAACGCAGCTCTAAATCCTGCCGGCTTTATTTTAAATACCGTGAAGCAGGTGCAGAGTGAAACGTTTTTCCAGTGCTTTCAGAAGCTTTGCTTGTCACTTGCTGGCAAGATTCAAAGGCTTTTGCAAAACAAACAACTTACACCACCCGTGAATGTGTTACACCTCCATGATCCTACCTGTTTATGTACACACAGCGTTAGGCATTTAATAGTTCATGAGCTGGTTCTTAAAGTGCTAATCCAGAAGGTATTCCCACTGATCATGCCGTCAGAGTCACACTGATGAATACTGAATAAAAAAAACAACCTGCTGGATTTTTAAACATGCTAATCAGGCCTCCAAGAAACAGTTGGCAATCTGCATTACCTATTTATTTTATATGTAAGTACTTTGATTTTCATTTTGAAAAAAGGAATAATTTTCAAGATCATGGCATCTCTGAAGGCAGGCGACTGAGGTGTAACATGGCTAATGACTAACACCGTGCAGCTTTTTTAACTTATTTGCAGTCGGGTGAGTGGTTAATGTGAAGCTGCTGCAGTGCAGTACAGTCTTTCTTTCATTTAAATAGATACGCTGTGATTATACTACAAGCAATGCAGCAGCACTGTAGTTTGGCATAATTGTAGTAAATCAACATAAACTTCAGCTGTAGTATTTTTCGCTGTCTGTGTTTTACTAAATCTCACTTCCTTTTCCCCCAGCATCATTAAAACAAGAGTGCAATTGCAACGAGATAGATCTGCATGTGCTGCCTAACCCTCTGACAGAATTTACAGAATGCTTCTGCAGTGTGTGCACCTCGAAATGAGCTATTGTGTCGTTTCAGTGGATTTCCTCCCCAGGTAGGTACAGAGTTCACTGAGCGACTGTGGAAATGATGTGCCTTGTGGCTCTACCATCACTCTTGCTCACATAACTGAATTAGATAGATTGAGCAATCCATCACCACACTCTCATTCCCATAACCAAAGTAATAAAGACATTTTTTAGACTAATTCAGGGAGATGGCAAGGGCGTAATGTATTTATTTTGACACATACATGCATATTTTTCAGATTAGTTAAAACAGTTGAATTGTCTGTAAGTATATGATCCCAATTAAAGTCTAAGACATTTTTTTTTCCAAGGGACAGAAATATGTGTTTATTTCTCCTGCCATTTATTAGAATTTCTTCATAGATATTTAGGCCTTTTATTTCGAGCAGTTTGCAGGCTAATATTAAGAGACTGTGCACCTGGTAATGAATCACCGCACTCTGTGTCTTTCTTTCCCCTTGACGCGAAACTTACTTCACCTCACTGGAATGATCAATCTCTGACTGTTTTGAACCAGAAGCACAGAAAAGCCTCTTTTCCCGAAAGCTACAATGATGTGGGATGGGGAAAAAATTGCTGTGAGATTTATTTTTTTTCCCTACCACTGGCTGTTTTGTAATGTTAGCCATACCTCAGCTTTGGTACTTTGTGAAGGCTTACTTTAGTTCTCCTCCTCTCTTGTCGTCCAAGGTGATAAACACTCCATCTTTTCATCGCCCGAATAGTGCAATCTCAATGACTCGACCACACCTACTACTTTGTTACTCTTTCCTGAGTCTTCTCAAAGTATTTGAAAAATGTCATAGCAATCAATAGGTTGGTTAGCATTTACAGATAAAAACAATTCTGTCTATGTATATACAACAAGACTGTATGACATGATTGACATTTTGATTGGAAAGGGCAACATTAAATAATGACAGCCTCAATCTCAATTTTGTGACGTGGATAGTATACTTTATAGAAATGTATAGAATTGTGAATGAGACCTTGATGGAGATTAGCATTGTTGAATGGGTTGGACTCAATCCCACTGTAGATGAGCCGGCACCTGACTTGAGCGAAATGACTTTTTGGTTGTGATGAGCAGTTGCTGAAGCTTTCCTATCAGATCAAAATGCATCACACATCACTGTCAACCTCTAATGAATACAATTTACAAAGCCATTTTTCACTGACTGTGCATTCACTCAAGTACTGTCTGAAATAACAAACAATAATAAAAGCTTTGAACACTGTGCTGGATACTGAATACCAAGTACAAACAAACATATAGTACTATACAAATTTTTATTGGAATTAAAATTAGGGATTTAAAATATTAGTAGTTTTAATTTCATGTGAAATGTATTAGATAAATGGGGGAAAAAACAACTAATGAACAGTAACTTTTCAATGATATTACAGCGTAATTTTATCAACAAGTGTGATTTTAAAATAACTACTTCAAAATCATTTCTCGTCAACTGTACTGACCTCCATAAGATATGCATTACATTTCATTTACCGAACCAATTTATCTTAGTTTGGGTTGCGGGGAAGCTGGAACCTATCCCAGCCGACTCTGGGAGAAGGCAGAGTACATCCTTAACAACTCACCAATCCATTGCTGGGCCATCAACCATTCACGCTTACATTCATACCTAGTTCCAGTTTAAAATAAGCGATTAGCATAATGTGCGTGTCTTTGGACTGTGGGAAGAAACCAGTGTGCCCAGAAGAAATTTCACACAACTACACAATACAAAATCCAGACGAACATCTTTGCCGTACCTAGGGCCCAAACCCAGGACCTTCTTGCTGTACGGTGGACCTGCTAACCACTACACCAGCATGATCAGATATTTTTAAACAAAATTTAAACACCAACAATGTAGAGCAAGCTAAGACTACAACTTAATAACTAAAAGGAGATGACCTTGAATCTTGAGAAAGCTCAGTGGAATTAAACAAGTGTCAACATTGATGCGTGCGGTATTGATGTTCACTTAACTTTAACTTCACAACAGAAGTAGATTGAGTTTTTGTAATCTATATTATTTTTACCTTCCCTCATGGTGTTCAGGGAAAATGGGCACTAACAACAGGCTCAAAATAAACTTATTGATTTGCCAGGTTTTTATTATAAATGGGAAAAAAATCTATTTCACTCACATCCGTGCAACAAAAACTGAATAGGACCACAGAGAGCAACCAGGAAAAGTTTCCTCTCAGTATATTTAGGAAACACAGCAGTCTTGTTACAAACAGAAGCTTCTTTGCATTTTGTCATTGAATTGCAGCTCCTGTTCTCATTAGGAATATGCTGTGTTGTTAAACGGCCCTGACTGTCTGTGCATGAGGCAGTACCGGTTTTCCTGTTGTGCCATCTAAGGACAGAAAGTGGCTTTGATTGATGCGCCAATATCCAACAGGGTTATGGCTTCCGGTGATGGGGGCTTCAGTTACATAACCAGGTAGTTGTTGTATATTTGCTGTGTGCTTGTTAGTGTGTGCCAATATTTGTCACACTGTTATCACTTTGGGGATTGGGGACTGTACTGTCCTTTCAACCTTTTCATGCTGTAGTGTGACAAGCTGGTTCTGTCATGTGTCTTATGTGATGAAGCTACTTATAATAGCTCATAGTACTGAAATGTATAGTTTATAAAATTATTTATAAATAAGAAACAGGTATTTACCCCAAATTACATCTGGTGTAACCAGCTATCATCAGAATTTACATAATTATTTGAATGGAGCGCACACGTTTGCAGTGAAAATGTCACGTCATCTGATAACTACACCTGCTTTTAGAAAGCGTCAGTGTTTGTTAGAGGGTATCTTTAAACAAACGGCGTGAAGACTAAAGGGCTATCAGGGCTATGTCTGGCACAAAATCCTGGAAACATATCAAAAACTATAACTAGAACATCTTTCCTAATTTAGACGTATCCATTTCCCACCTGTTAAGTATTGCCTCACTATCACATAAGACCACCACCAACCAGGGAGGGGCGTAACCATGCACATGCCCCCTCCATGACACATGATGCTGCCACCCGCATGTTTACAAACCACTGAGCTCACTTGGGGGCAGCCTAACACACTCGGAGGGAAAGAGCTATCCGACCCTTTGAATGAATGAGCTCACAGATGCCATTGATTGGTTGGTGATCGCTGTAAGTGACAGGGAGGTGAGTGTATGCCATGCCTTTTTTCCCCATTGACCCCCCGTTGCAGATGGTTGCAGCATTAACCTGAACTCGAACCTGCAATCTCCAGGTTGATAATCATGTACCTTGTCAGTGCGTCAGTACTTAGATTATCATGAACTTTTTAACTATTTACACTATTATTAAAAATGAAAAAAGGATCACATAAGTGCAACTTTGCTTACAGGAGACTGTCTGAGAGACACAATTTAGATAGCTTGTTCACAAAACTTCAGATCACACATGGAACAAAGCTAAGCTTTATGAGTAGCAAGCATGTCATTATATAAAACAAACAAACAAACAAAAAAAAAGTAAAAGATGGGAGAACCAGTGGTGGTTTCACTATATTTTGGAAATGCTTTTTATTAGCATCGACTAGACCAACAATAAAAATATGTTGGTATGCAGTTCTTCCGGAAAGGCCGCTCTAGTGTATCCTCGCTTCTTGATGCACAAATAAGAGAATTGGGATGGCAAGCAAAGATGGCGTATCAGAAGAATATCTGGTTCAAAAGGGAAGTGAGGAAACAACAAATAAGTGTTTTGAGATGCACCCTGGGAAAGTGCTCAGGGTAACTTGGCAGAGTTGAGTCCAAGATTGGGTGAGAAAAAATACTAAGCAATCCTAGAAGAAATATTTATAGTCTGCTAGAGAACTTGAGATTTGGAAAGAGATTCACCTTCCAACAAAATACTGGTTAAAAAAGAAAACCTGAATGTTTTAAAATATACCAGTCAATGGCCAGACTACCCTCCTCTTAAGATTTTTTAATTCTTGCTCACCAACAGTTTTCATTTATTCTAAGAGATTTGAGCAATTTTGCCAAGAAGAATGGGCAGACAATCAGGATCCACAAGACTTGCTACTGCACTTCCAGCCAAATATGGTTCTACTGGGGGGGGGGTACTTATACAACCAGCCAATATTTGCTTTTTTTCATCTGACTAGCCCACTATTTTGTGTCACAAAAACAGTATTTTGTTTTCCTTCAAACTTTAGACATTATCAGTGGAAATTCTCCTAGGGGGTGAATACTTATGCAAAGAAATCACTGCAGCAGCCTGCCTATCTTTGCTGAATTCAAGTCTTTCTTCTTCCTGGAGTTCATGATTTCAATCTTATTTTGCTCAGTGTGTTTATTGTTGAGCAGGTACCTCCATTAAGCAAATATCCTGTTTCATTAAGGATCAAGATGGCTGCTGTTATAAACAAACCTGTGAACTGCACAAGTCTGGAGTCAGTCTGACAAAAAGTTTTTTTAATTTCAAAACACTGTGGAGTTTCAGCCTGTTTGTTCTACTTTAGATGCATCAGATGAGCTGTGCTTTGAGAATTTTGAAAGGAGATGAGAAGAGAAATATATTTTTAATTAATACCCACTGTTAGGCACTGAATGTTGAAAACAGATCAAAAGCCTCTGTAAATGCAGCTAGAATATTCTGTTGCTTAAAGAATATATGTCCTGTTCCAATTTGTGGAACCATTTTGTCAGTAGTGGGCCATGCATTACACCTAGGCCTTCACTAGTTGCCTGAATGAACTACCTTTTAATACCTTCATCATGATGCAATGGCTATAGAAACCATCGGCAATATATAGGCATATATAACATAACAGATATATAACATAACAAATATAACAGAACTTTGCATCGGAGACATGCATGACATGTAGCCAGAATAAATAGCATTACTAAAGCACTGCTTTGGAAACCTATTCATTCATTCATTCATTCATTTGCCAAGATGCTTAATCCTTCTATTGTCCCAGTGAGGCTAGAGCCTATCTTAGGCAACTCCAGACATAGGCGGGGTACACCCTGATCATCACAGTGCCAACACACACACAACCATTCACACTCACCCCTAGGGGCAGCTTGTAACAGACAATTAGCCTAATGTGCATGTCTTTGGACTGTGGGAATAAACCAGAGTACCCCCACGCAAGCACGGGGTGAACATGCAAACTGCACACAGATACGCACTCGCCGAGCCTAAGACTCAATCTATGGAGTTCTTGCTGTGAGGCGTATAACCTAACCACTACTCCACCATGCGGCCCTGCTATAAAAACCCAATTAACACAATTCAATAGTTCTCCAAGCACTGCAGTTACAGCTGCGCCTCACACATCATCTCTGGCAGAAGCATCAATATTAACTAATAAAATGACTGTCATAAACAGTAAAATCGAAATAAAATGCATTTTACTCCCCTAAAGTGCTGATTATTTGGAGACAGAATCCTCAAGAAGAGTTCCATGACTATGTTGTAGGTTATTTGTGCGTCTCAGTTCCAACAGTATGTTCTTTTCTATCGCAGTGGGACTTAATGTTGATAGTTGAGTCTGCCCATTCAAATAAGTTCTCACATTAGGTTTAATTCACCTGGACAGGCCAGCCAGCTTACATGTTCAGTTTTTCTTGAAATGTTCTTAATGAAAAGAGTTTTGCAAGTATATCCACAAACAACCCAATTTCTTCTCCTCCTCCTGATTATGGGTTAAATAAAACAGCTATTAAATCTATACAAACATGTTTTAGCTTGTGCTGGTGGCTATAGGTGTGGTTTGCTCACTCTAACCAGTATGCTCTCTGATCATCCAAACAAAGGACATGAAAAAGCCAATGTTAACATAGGTATGCCTGATGGTCCTTGGTCTCGCCAACTCGAAATGTGATTGGTTAAAGGCTCCATGAGGCAACAGTTTCATCACCATCTAGTTTAAACTGTGGTTGCCTGTATGGTTAATTCTAAAGGAGTTAGGGCGGATTTTGTTTTACTTGGCAACACAGGCTGAATTCTGATTGGATAAAAACGAACATAAACAGATTGTATTGGAAGCAGCGTAACCAAGAAGTAAGTAATAAAATGAAGAATGGACTGTTGGAAATTTTGATATATGTAATATTAATGAAAATAATATATACTTTATAAAAATATAAGTGTAGGATGACTGAACTATTCTTCGTCAATATGTCTACTATGTTGCACTTTCACCCTGTAATGTCACTGACCACTCAAAATGAAGAGTCTGGACCTTTCAACCTCTGCTTTTTTCTCTGCCATATCCATATATTTTCTCTTTCTCTCACTCGAACCGGCATCAAACTGTGGGCTTTGTTCAAAAGGGATATAAGGAGTGGTTATTTGAATTTCCGCCCACAGACCTGCTGTTCGTTGAATATTTTTTGTTTTTCAAACCATTCTTTGTAATCTCTAGAGACTATTGTGTGTTGTAAAAACCTACTTTCTACAATGCCATAATTCTACAGCTTTTAAATTTTTTTTTCTTTTTTTCTTTATTTTTTTTAACCAACAATTATATCATGGTTAAAGTTGCAGAGATCGGCTTTTTCCTTTTTCTGAAGTTAGATGTTAAAGAAGTTCTTGACCTGTATCTGCGTGATTTTATGCAATGTGCTGCTGTTACATGATTGACTGGATGATTACATGAATGGTACAGGTGTTTCTTTGTGGATGTAATGCGAACTGTATTATTACCAGAAAATACAAGGTACCAATACAAACCAGTACCGCAGCCCTGCAAAAAAAAAAAAAATCTAATCATTTCAAAGAAAAAGTAGGATTTCTAACACAGCCAAAGTTAATATTTTTGCTGTTTATTACTGCGAAAATGATTTTATAGTACTCTTTAATAAGTTTTAAAGCAGAAAGATTTCACCCAGTTTAACACAGAACAGAACGTTGTCTATTGTTGAACACTCGTTAACAATAGAAAAACTTGCAACAGCTCAGGGAATACTGGGTAAATTCACATTTAGCAGCTTCAGGACAGCACTGTGGGATAAAAAAATCTCTCCTTCTCCCTCCCACCCTTGACCTGCTTGTCTACTGAAATAAACTGATGAGCATGATGGGATTCACGAACTTACTCTGAAGAGAGTGACAGAATTCAGTGCTGCTCAAATGCCTCACAATCTGCGCTAAGTGATTGTGGCAAAAGGTTCAAGAGCCAGATCCCCACCTGAATCAGCTGATTCCACCCAATCTGCTTAGACATCTCATGGCTGACATGTCATTTTGTATATATGCTTCACTTCCACCAAATATACTTGGAATAATACAGGGCGGCACGGTGGCGTAGTCATTAGCATGTCTGCCTCACAGCAAGAAGGTCCAGGGTTTGAGTCCAGGGAATGGGCATTCGTGTGTGGAGTTTGCATGTTCTCTCCGTGCTTGCATGGGTTTCGTCCAGGTACTCTGGTTTCCTCCCACAGTCCAAAGACATGCATGTTAGGCTAATTGGCTGTTCCAAATTTCCCCGTGTGAATGTGAGTGTGAATGGTTTTGTGTGTGTTGGCCCTGTGATTGCCTGGCAAGCTGGTAAGGGTTTAAACCCACCTTTGGCCACTGTCGGCAGAAATAGGCGTCAGCCTCCCTGCAACCCTAGCAGGATTATGTGACTTAGAAAACAAATGAGTGAGTGAGTGAGTGAGTAAGAAATCAGGACAAGGTGTGGTGAAAGAATGAATTTAGCATCACAGCATCTTTATTATCACAGAAACAGCTTTAGGTATAAATCGAATATAAAGATCAGATTATCCACTATAGCAAGTGTGAGTTTTGGGAACAAATTGTTTTTGGGTAGTGCAGAGTTTTAGGCTGTTCATATAACTGTCTATAACTGCAGGTACAAGTGTAGAAATTCCAAGCAGACATTGACCATCAGAATAAATGAGGTGTATAGGAGGAACAACAGGACTAGAAGTGTATTAACAGCTGGCTCTGGCATCACATCTGACAGGAGGAGCACATGTGCTTGACTGGGAGAACAGATTATTTGTTATTTGCTTTTATCTTGCACTGGTTGCAAAGGTATTTTTATTTTGTAATCAGAGTGCATGTTGGGAGTCTGGCAGTCCTAGCTGAAACAGCATGACTGAAATGAAGAGCCAGAAGGTGTAACAGGCATGAGGACATTGTATGACGTAAAGCTTCCCCCGATGATCATGTGACAGATCTGTCCAGAACATGGGGGACGTTTGTGGACATCTGACCATCACACCCATATGTAGCACCCGTATGTAGCATTGTTACCACACAGTTGGAAGCACACTGTTGTATAGGATGTATCCTGTAATATTAAAATTAATGGGCCCAAACATGTTCCAGCATGACAATGCTCCTGGGCACAAAGTAAGGGCTATAGTGTACACATAGTTTTCCGAAGTTGGTAAAAAAAAATTGAGTGGGTGCAGAGCCCTGACCTCAACCTCACCGAACACCTTCGGGATGTAGACTGTGTCCCAGTCCTTCTCTTTTCATCTTACATCAGTCCCTAACCTCAATAATGCTCTTATGGCAGAATGTTAAAGATGAGGTCATTATAACAGCAAAGAGGGCACTAAACCTGTAATGGGATATTCAAAAAGAGCTCATGGGTGTGATAGTGGGGTGTCCACAACCCTTTGGCTAATGCAGATGTCACTGTGCTAGCCGAGTTCATTAGACTGGATAATCTGATTTGGGGTGAGCATTTTTAGCAATTTGCATGTAGTAGGAGCGCAGCCCATTCCTTCAATCCCACTCCCTCCATCTGAATTTCTCCTCAAGGCCCATTCTTCCAAAGCTACTCACAAAGAAGACATGATTCATTTTCCCAAATGGATGCCTTTTAATTTAGTAGCTTTTTAATTATAGATACTCTTGGATTAGTAAAGTTAAAGTAGTGCTAAGAGTTAAATGGTTGGCTTTCCAGAAACAATTCTCCTTTTGATTTATTTATTTATTTATTTTTGTACAAAATATATTGTGTATATTCACCCAGAGGTGCATCTTAATATTTTCATCACAGATTATAATTTTATGGCAACCTCAAGTTAAAAGGGTTATTATCCAAATAAGGG
This sequence comes from Tandanus tandanus, assembly GCA_039654325.1. Lineage (NCBI taxonomy): Eukaryota > Metazoa > Chordata > Actinopteri > Siluriformes > Plotosidae > Tandanus > Tandanus tandanus. The sequence goes on from JBCNYH010000016.1 coordinate 3,872,366, forward strand.
TGCAATTCTTTCCTCATTTACATTTTTGTAATCTACCCCTAAGTTAGCAACCTTCATGTTTTGGTTAGTCATGCAAGTAGCTAGTTGATGCTAGATGCTAGTAATCTGGCAAACCTGGGTTGAGTACAGTACAGCTAAGCTAACTATTTCATGACCGTTACAAGAGCACTCGGAGAGTGCAAACCTCTGCCAAGCTCAGCAGTCCCCCTTATGAACCAAAATGTCAAAATGCATCCTACCTCACAATGTTAAAGAATCCTTTAAAAAATTTCCTCAGTCAAGAATTTGATCCAGATAATTTTCAAAACCTAATAGAGACTTCCTTGGCCAAAGCCCCACCTCTGAAAACTACACAACTTTTTGCGAAATCCTGCTAACAAGTAAGCACAAACTGTGGGTAAAACATGACCTCCTTGGCTGAGGTAAAAATGCCACTGATGTATTATAGAGATGCTTTGTAACAGAATCAACCAAGCACAATTTATAGAAAAGCATCAGGCTTCACATCAGTTTTCAGGCACTTTGTTTTTCTCAAAGTTCTGTAGTATGTGTTTGGCCCTATATATAATTGTTCATGCACCTGTGATCATGTGTGCTGCTGACTGCTAAGCCCAAGAGTTGAGGAGGATACGGCAAAATCTATATATTTTTTTAAATATCTGAACTGTTGCCCATAAGTTGCTGGTTTCACAATTCCATTTATTTCAGCAGTTATTATGCTCAGCTTTTCATGGAGACTGTGGTCACAGGTGGAGGGTTGCTGGGAGGGTTGTTTTTTCCCCTGTTACCATTGTTCTGTTGTACTCTCTACTTCGATTGTAGTTTTTTTATGAGCTTTATAAAAATTGAAGCTGAATAGTTTTTTTCTATCTCCTTGATCAAATATATAATTAATTATTGATTGGGATAAGGACAATATGAAACGTTTTTCTTCCTGCTAACAATGTTGGAAATTATTGTTATTCACTTTTTACAGAACAAGAGCAGAGTGTAAAACATGAGTTGTTGGTGCTGTTTGAAAACTCTGTCGATATCTGGTGCTGGAGAGCTATGAAATCCTATGTTTTCACCGATTTGGTTGTCTATCTATTAATTATTTATTGGCTTTTTAAAACGGTATTTCTCTTGGTTTAAAGCTTACGGTGTCCCTAACACACTCACTATGACACGTGGTCAGTTCTTGAGTGACTGAGTAAACTAATTAATAACAACATTATTCCAAGTCTATCGTTCCCATGTGGAAGAATAAACTGAATTAACAGGTTGCTTTAGTTCATCAGACAGTAAAAGTCTCTCTCCATAAGGAGTTCAGTAGCAAAAACTGTAATCTTTTTGTAAACTGAAATGCAGCATTCTCTAAGCCCTGACCTTTTACTCTCAAAAGGGTACATGCTCCATACACCACTTCAGTGTGACCCCACACTTCTTACTCATTAGCAAGCACAAGGCTATATATGTAAAAGGAAAAAAAAAGAAGATTTTGTATCTCTAACCTTTGCACTGGCATAGCTAATGAAAATGTTTGGAGATAAATGTCTGCCTTTGTCTTGTTTCTAGTGGAGCTCTGTCAGTAGAATATACATTTTTAAAATGCTGTGCAGACAGCTGTATGTAGGCATTTCTACAACTGTCATGAAATGTCCTGAAGTTAGAGATTCTGAAATGACTTATACAAAATGTCTTCAAGTGACTGTCAAGTTTGTGGCAAAGCTATTTTTTTTTCATAAATAATGTAAATAATCTCTTTTCTTAAGTGGAACTAGGTGGATAGCATTGAATATTTCCTGAGAAGGAACGTCGAGGGAGCTATTCAGTGCTATCACTGAGCCTGAGGCAAACAATTGTTTTCCCCATTTTTACTGTATACTTTATTTTTAGATTTTTAATTGATTCAAGCATTCTCTTGAGTTTGTGGGGTGGATAATTAATCATTATTACCTTTCGTTTGAGCTACGCTGAAGGTACTGTGACGCGCCAATAATCGTTCTGCAGGAGAATGTGTGTGTTTGTCTGTCTGCAGTCCATGAGTGTGTGCATGGTCTTAGTAAGTTATTCAGTTTAGCAAGCCACTGATTAGCTGAATCATATGTTTAGATAATTAGTAGTTCAACTTCATCTTCAAGTTAGACAGAGTATGCGTGGGTCCGAAGACTCGGAAGAAGTACGTTTTTAAATTCGCATTTCTCCACTAATGACATAGTGACATAGTCATGACAGTAGTAATGTTATTAGTTGTATTAGCGTAAACAAGTCATTCAGGTAACATAACATAACCTAACGTTAGGCCCTCTTTTACAACAATAATTTATGTTATTTAAACTAAAATACTATTACCAATTTTGCATAGTTTTCCCACCAAAAGTCAAATTTGAGAGATGCATGTGACATTATATATGCCAGTTGGTGCCACGCGAAAGGCCAGTGAACGCATGTGTTTGCTCCACCAGTCATCTGCCAGAGGTGAGGTGGATGTTGCTGAATAGTCTTAGAAAAGGAACGTAGGTTCAACATCCACCAAGCCTGAGACGTATAATTGTTTTAGTTTATACTACAAGTTTTACTCTATACTATGCAACAACAAGAAAAGAAAAGTAAAACTTAGTTTTTATGGAGGGCGACACTGTGGTGTAGTGGTTAGCAAATCCACCTCATAGCAAGAAGGTTCTGTGTGGAGTTTTCATGGTTTCCTCATGCCTGTGTGGGTTTCCTCTGGGTACTCTGGTTTCCTCCCACAGTCCAAAGACATGCACATTAGGCTAACTGGTTGTTTTAAACTTCGCTCCTAGGTGTGAATGGAAATGGTTTTGTATGTGTGTGTGTGTGTGTGTGTGTGTGTGTGTGTGTGTGTGTGTGTGTGCGTGTGTGTGCGTGTGTGTGTGTGGTCTGGCGAACAGTTCAGTGTGTACTCTGCCTTCACCCTGTGTCGGCTGAGATAGGATCCAGCTTCCCTGTGACCCAAGTAGGAGTGACTGGTTTGGCAAATGAGTTAATTCTATTTTTAAAGCGTGATAATAATGATGCCACCTGCTGCAACTGTGAGAGTCTGTCATTGTGATTCAAGTGCTATCCACTCGGGATAATGTTTTTTTTATTCCTTGGGTAGATCGCGCCTTTTCATGTAGTATATACTAATGTTTGTTATTCTGAGAAAGAAAACCAATCAGATCTTTATCTTTTTCTTAACTCACTGTGCCTCGTTTATTAAGATGAATTAATCTGAGCTACTCATTTATTAATTTCAGCGAGTCACCCACAGCTTGAATGTTTTTGTGAAACTTAGTTACTTGTTTTAAAAAAATGTAATTCAAAATCAGCTCATAACTAATACACAGGAGACTAGCTGTTCAATCGGGAGCTTACTCAAAAAGAAATGCCACTCTATAAAACTGGGAAGAGTTAGATGACATGCTACTAAGGCTGAGCTGCATTATTAAAGGAATTACTGTTTGAGTTTTGTTGGTGTCACTAAAAGTAAATCAGCTGTGACGTGAACACAGTTGGTAATTTTTCATCTCTCTTGCATTCCTCAGTGTGGAGACAAAGGAAATCAGCATTACTTTGATCAAATTTGGCAAAGATCTTTAGATCTAAAAATTGTTCCAATCCGTTTATGCTTTACTGAAAGACTGATAAACGAGGCTGACTGTATTTAGCATATTAAGTTTTATTTGGTATGAATACAATTACATACACATATAGTATATACTTTAAATACTAATACTCCACTGTATTGTAATACCAACTATACTTAGTTAAAATGCAGTGCAAACACCACCTTAAATTGTACATATGACTGCATATTTAAACCATGTCCGGTAAACAGATTGGTTAATAATGTCTTTTCTTTTAGCCAGCTGTGTGGACCTTATTGCAGAGATGTTTGCAATAGCGTTCAATTGTGCCCAAGGCTCTGATTCGCAGCAGATTAGGAGCGAAGGCACAATGTCCCAGCAGGACCCTGAGGGGATGTGACACCTGAAATATGTGAGAATGTCTGCACTAAGGCTCAATTTGCTCTCTGTGTCTGTGGGAGTTCTTCTGACCTGGCTCGGAACACACCACGGGATACGTTACACTCTTCTTCAGCGTAGCCAAACAAGATACATTATTTAAATAACGTTTACTTATCATAATTCTGCTTTAAATAATGTATCCGAAGAGAGGTCTAACAAATGAAAACTGTTCAAACTAATACTACTATACACTTGTGTATTGCTCCACATTTTTAAAGAGTATCCTAATCCTATTAGGGTCACAGGGAGGCTGAAGCCTATCTTAACCATCCCTGGGTACACCCTGAACAGCTTGAAAGAACATTACATGGCCAACACACACACACGCAACTTCACACTCACACTCACACCAAGGGGTAATTTAGAACAGCCACTTAGACTCCACACAGAAATACCCTTACTGCGCCCGGCACTCAAACCCAGGACCTTCATGCTGTGAGGAGGACTTGCTAACCACTATGCTACCATATCACCCTTATAAAGAATTTTTAAAACACTTACTCACTCACTTGATTTCCAAACCACTTAATCCTATTCAGGAGGCTGGAGCCTATATCAGCCAACCACTGGGCGTAGGCAGGGTACCATCACAGGTCCAACACACACAGCCACTCCCACTCACACTTAAACTGAGGGGCAATTTAGAACAGCCAGTTAGCCTAATGTGCATGTTTTTGGGCCGTGGGAAGAAACCAGAGTACCTGAAGGAAACCCACACAAGCATGGGGAGGACATAAACTCCACACAAAAATGCCTGAGCCGGGGACTCGAACCCAGGACCGTCTTGCTGTGAAGTGAACATGCTTACCACTACACCACTGTGCCACCTAAAAAGGATATTTTAATAAAATTACAAATGATTTCATTTAGAACACAGCGAGAAGTTTTTTACTGCATCATTAGGAGGATTGTTCGGAATATTATTTTCTCAGAGTTTCTCTTTTGTCTCATTATTATTATTATTATTATTATTATTATTATTATTTTAAATCAGCAGTACATTTTTTTTAATATCTTGCATTGGTATTGCAAAGGATTGGGCTGAGATTTGATATTTTAAGTTGAGTTACTGTAGTTTTTCTTATCTAGTTTAATGTCAGAGCTATAACACAACAGGGACAAAAATTGGTGATATTGTATATTCATTCATTCATTCATTTTCTGAACCGCTTAATCCTAATTAGGGTCGCGGGGAGGCTGGCGCCCATCTCA
>JBCNYH010000016.1:3948082-3958495 GCA_039654325.1 Tandanus tandanus
CACACACACACACACACACACACACACACACACACACACACACACACACACACACACACACACACACATATACACACCCGGAGAAGTGGGAAGCCACATTGCAGTGCCCAGAGAGCAGCTGGGGGTTAGATGCCTTGCTCAAATGCGCTTCAGCCATGAAGGTGTTTGAAGGTATATTCAGCCATGAAGGAATTTTTCCTGCTGCCTTGGGAATCAAATCAGTGACTCTTTGTGTGGTCCCAAACCCACTGTTCCCAATATACATTGTACTAAATTTCTGTACATGCTAACTTGAAATTCTCAGAAGAAATGCTTTTTTTCATAGATTTAGTCCATATACTTCTTTATTATACTCAAATAATTACAATGATTTACAGGATCTTAGATCAAATGTATATATTCATTATAATTGAAGGATCACACTTTAAATAGCACCGGCACTAGTGTTATAGCTCCATACATTAGAGAATATGGTCAATTATCGTATTCTTGGTCATATTTAACTGTCCTTACAGAGCTGAAAATACAGATAACAGAATCAGTAGTATAAACCAGGGTCTCAAATATAAGTCTTGAAGTCCACTTACCAAATTTCCACTGAGCTGAAGGTTCAGAGAAAGGCATGTCAGTCAATCAAAGTCTCACCAAGCACAGAATTATGTTGCCACTCTTCACATTATCGGCTGTATCATTACAAAATAAAAAGATTGCTTTCCCTGCATCATGGTTAATGAACACATATTTTTCAGCCCACTCAAATTTAATTGCGGTTTCCCCCCAATAACCAGTTTTTCTTGGTGTTGGCCAATTTTAAACATGCCATTTTTACTTGCAGTGCCTAAATATATATTAGCTAAATGCACATTATGATAGAACATTGTGCGTGTGCAAACACTACTACATTATTGCCAAAATGGCACATCTGCTTCTGGCTTGTCTGCTAATGGAATTAATGCTACTTTAGTTCCCAGAAGCTCCTTAGGACACCAATTTTAATATCAACCATATTCATCATATACACAGGGTGACCCAATAAAACCTCCATTTCAAAGATAAATGAAAAAGAAAATGTTAAAGACAATCAAACTATTATTTGCACACAGAAAACTTTATTCAGTACAGTTTTTATACACCATGTTTTAAAGATGATATCCTCCAAATGCTGGCCGTCATTGTCTAAACATGCTTGGAGGCGATTTCAGTGGGCTGCCATGGCTCGACGGGTCATGTCAGGTGGAACTGAGGCAATCTCCTACTAAATAGCAACGTTAAGGGAATCAGGAGTTCATTCATTCATCCAATCATTCATTTTCTGGACGGCTTAATCCAAATTAGGGTTGTGGGAAGGCTGGCGCCCATCTCAGCCAACTCTGGGCGAGGGCAGAGTACACCCTGGACAGCTCGCCAGGATATTGCAGGACAGAAACACACTGACAGCAATGCAGCCTGCTCTTTACGGAAGTCAGCAATGGTTCTTTTACATGCCGCTCACCACAGACAGCGAGAGACATGGCCGGCCTTTGATAACACAGTTAGCTGCACTGGGGGGACAGCAGTGACAACTCATTGATAGTGAGGCTTGAACCCCCAACCTTCGGATCAGTAATCCAGCACGCTTCAGGAGTTTGCGATCGATAATTATACATTGTGATTTCAGGTAGCCCCCTAAAAAAAGAGAAGAAAAATCACAAGGGGCGAGGTCAAGGGAATGGGCCGGCTATCCAACATCACCATGCAATCAGATCACCCAATGAAGAAACATTTCCCTCAGCACTTCCAATGATCTTCGAGCTGTGTGTGCCATAGCTCCAGCTTTCTGAAACCACACAGTTCTTCAAGCTCAAGGTGTTCACGTTGGGATTGAGTTTCCAACAGACCTTAGCACTGCCTTACCCACCGCACTAAGTTTTATGTGTATAAATAATAGTTTGATTCTCTTAAACCTTTCTTTATTTTATTTACCTTTGAAATGTGGGAGGGTTTTTTGGGTCACCCTGTATATTGATAGGAACCCTCTGCAAAGCTCTGTTTAGTAAGCTGGAGAGGGGTATCATACTGTATGCTTTGTCATATCTAAAGAGCTCTGAAAGTCATTACTTATTAATAATAGAAATGAATGGCCGACACTAGGACTTTATTGTAACTAAGATTGAAAATAACAAAAACAAAAAACAAACGATAGATGTTGCTGTCAGACTGAAATGATGAATAGCGCCAAATGCCCGAACTAGCGTTAGCGTAATAGTGTGACTGTGTGGTTAGACTGAAAAAAACAAAACAAATGATTGATGTTGCTGACAAACTGTACTGCTGAATGTAAACAATGCTACCGTCACCAAATCTGAACTGTGTCATAGCCCTAAGTGCAAGTACCCCATAGCTATAACCACAAACATTCACATCGTCTGAAACACTTAACAGATACAGATAGTAGCATTGTGATACACACCGATTGCATTCCATGCATATTTTTATTTATTTATTTTTTTTAACAAACCTTTCATATCTTGCCTGAGAAAGTATGCACCACACAAAGACAAGTGTAGTCAGAAGATGAAGTGAGGAGAGCAGTGTAGATCCAACTGCAGAACTGTCAAGAGTTTTACCAGATTTGTTCCTGATATCCTTGTTAGGGGTCAAAGCACATGCAGGCATAGTGCATTGCTGCAAATACATACACAAAGCAGGGAACTCTATATATAGTGAGCTGAAGATGGGACACTCTGGTTGGCTGATACCGTGTTAAACTTTTCAAAGTTCAGATGCCTTACAACAACAATATATGGAAAAATTATGCTTCGGTTACTTTTAGTATGTCACTGCTATCTAGTTCTTTAAACTTTATTTTTCAAGGATCTGGTTTCGGATCAATCTGAACCCCCAAATAACTCGAATTACTAAATATCAGTGATTTTGGAGAGTGCAGATACCGCAATATCCACATTAGTTTTTGGTCACGGACCGACATTTTTGAGAACCAAATCCCCATAACACTGTAAATTAAGTAACTTGGTTTTTACTCACCATGGAGTTATTGTTTACCTATAGGTTTGTATTTGGTTTTACCTTTCGATTTTGTGTACACTAAATATTAAGAGAAAAAGACACACACACAGACACACACACACAGGGAGGCTGGAGCCCATCTCAGCACACACTGGGTGAAGGCAGAGTCCACCCTGAATAGCTCGCCAGACCCTCGCACACACAGCCACAGCAGTTTGAAAATTAGCAATTTGGAACAGCCAGTTAGCCTAATGTGCATGCCTTTGGACTGTGGGAGGCAACCGGAGTACCTGGAAAAAACCCACGCAAGAAACACCCAAGGACGGGACTCCAACCCAAGACCTTCTTGTTGTAAGGTGGACGTGCTAACCCCTGTGCCACCGTGTCGCCTGTGTTGCGAGGCAAACAAAGAAATTCCCATGTGCTTGGTTTTGGTTACCCCCAGGCCTGCTCAGACGTCACCTTTCCTCATCAAGCCTGAGTAGAACACAGGAACACAAAACATAGGCTCGTGGTCAGTAATGTGCTTTTTATGTACAGTAATTCGAGTAAGGCAACACAGGAGTGATCAGTTTAAAGGAAGCACTACATGTAGTTCACACAGGGTAGGCTAGTTAGTGTGTGGTCATCAGAAGAGGCGTGGCTAGTTACAATGTGATCAACATGATTTCTACATGTGCGCCTTGGTTTACATAGAAGAAAACAAAGAGTGTGTATCCAGTTTTACCTAACAGTTTGCAAATTTGTAGGTAGTTTGGTTTAGCTGTATGAATATATTGTACTCGTGGGAAGAGATTATGAAATAGGTGCGTCACGGACGGGACGACATTTTAACGTAAACTATTTATAAGCGAACATTTCTCCTTAAAATGAAGACCTCTGAAAAAAAAGGGCAGTTTTATTAGCAGCAAGTTTCTCTCAGTGTCTAAGAGTATTTTAGAATTTTAAAGAATAATCTGATTGAAGAATCTAGCAAAATGTTGCGTAACGGACAGGACATGCTCACCTGTCCTCTACTAGGAGAATTTATAAATATGAAAGGTTTTTGAGAATTTGATATGATATTGAAACAATAGCGTTATTGTTGTTATTGCAATTGAACAAAGTTTTTGTTCATAGGGGAATTTTTTCATGACCCCCAGACCAAATACTGTGAAATACCCTATATACGAGTGTGGGCTGAAAAGTTCATATGCTGAATTAAATGCAGTAGTCGAATTGAAACAAATGTGTTTTATTTTTCAATATAGTCTCCCCTGTGGTTTACACACTTCTTCCATCGGTGTTGCATCTCCTTGCTTGGATCTCCTTAGTATAGAAGCTCTCATCCTGCTGGTAAGATAGATTACTATGAACTATTCAACTTATGAACTTTTCAGCCAACCCTCGTAGTAATGACAGGCAAGTGTTGAAGAAAGCAAGAGCCAAATCAAGAAGGTGGAAACCCAAGAGGTTTAAAAACAATACAAACACAGCAACAGGGATTATGGAGCAAGGAAATCCATTCAATTTACACAAAGCACTGCAAGCATTTAAAGTTCCTTTTCGCATTTTAAGCTTAGAATATTTATACAGTTTTATCTTTGAGTGTTTCCTGGTAATCCTGTTCATTGAGCAGTTGTGCCGTTTATCTTCTGGGTTCCAAAAAACACACAACATTTATTTATTTGGCAGACGCTTGTAGCCAGAATGCTGTAAAATTGAGACAGTTAGCTCGGCAGTGTTTGGCACCGTGCGCTGAGCGAGTGCAAATCTAAACAGCAGTCAGTGAGCATCCAATTTCAGCAGAAACACCAAGGCGGTATAAAAATCATATTGTCAGAGAACATCCCAAGGCTACGGTTCACAGTTTCCACATCTCTGTATAGTACAAAAGCAGCAACCAAATGTACAGAAGGCTTATTCAGCTGTGGTTTTTTTTCTTTTTCTTAGCAGCTTCTTACTGACATTGGCAGTAAATAGGAGCAGAATCAATTGCATGATCCAGCCACTGACTCATTGAGCTGCCTGTGATTCAATTGAGTTTTCGGCACCTCTGTGGGTAGGGCTGCTGGGAACGCGCCTGCTTTGTGAAATGGCCGCTGCACAAATGGACTTCAAGCTGTACTCGTTTGTTTAGATGTAGTCAGTGGCATTCATTCTGACGAATAAGTGAGCGAGTGTTCAGTGGCTTTGGGCTCAAGGAAAGAGGAGGCAAAGCTTTTGTCTTATACTGCCAAGACCGACTGCCAGATAGTCCCTGTCAACACCCTGCTGAGTAAAGGAAATGACATTGTGTGTGTGTGTGTGTGTGTGTGTGTGTGTGTGTGTGTGTGTGTGTGTGTGTGCGAGCAAGGGCGCGCACAAGAAAGAGAATCTTTTTACACAACCTTACAGTGAAGCCAGAATTAACGGGCACTACAGTACTCCGGAAAATTTATTCCCTCTCCCTTTCCCCCTTTCCACCACTTGGCCTTCCCCTCATTCATTACCCTCTAAACTGGGGTTGTTGCCACTTCATTAACCCTTTTTACATCCTATGGAAGCCGTCATTGCTGTCATGCCAGTCAGCAGCTGATGTATGTTAAGTTGGCAATGACGAAAGTTGGAAGCCCATTTTTTAGCAAGTGCAGTATCCACACAGCTACGAGATATGAATGTGGGATGGGGGGTAATCAAATGCAAGATCTGTAAAACAGAAATACTGCAAATATATACTTATCTTACATATGGCTTTCACAATCCTTGTTCGACATGCCTTTCTAGCAGTTACGCTAACACATAGTATTTTACAGTAATGTGTTATATTCTGGAGCCTATCTCAGCCGACATTGGGCAAAGGCAGGGTACACCCTGAACAGCTCGCCAGACTATTGCAGGGCCAACATACACACAAACATTCACACTCACATTCACACCTAGAGTCAATTTGGAACAGCTAGATACCCTAATATGCATTTCTTTGGACTGTGGGAGGAAACTGGAGCACCCGGAGAAAACCAACATGCAAACTTCACACAAAAAATGCCCGAGCATAGGACTGGAACCCAGGACCTTCTTGCTGTGAGGCGGACGTGTTGACCACTATGCTACCATGCCACATACACTGAAATAAATAAAAAGTTGGTCCAATTAAAAAAATAAATAAATGTCACAAAATACTAGACATTGACTAAATCAACCTGAATAATACACATTAACATCGAATTGTGTTATCATTTGCTTACAGTTTTTAGACATTGATTAAGTATTTAATACTTCATCAGTGTGTTGCCACAAGTTCATCACAGAAATGTATAATTTATGGCAAATATTATGTATATATGACTATGTATCATATATCCCTAACATAAATAGGTATTATAAGGTTTTATATACCCCTTAATTTCTCAAGTACAGATCCAAACAAAGAGAGTCGCAAGATTGCAAGACCTCCCAAACAACTCAGTGAGAAAGTCGTGAAAAGGATATAAATAAGATTTCCAAGGCTTTAAAGATGCCCAGGAGCACTGTTAAGTCCATCATTAAGAAGTTGAAAGTGCATGGCACGACCCACAGTCTGTCATAATATGGGAATCCATCAAAACTAGATGTTCTGGAGAGAAGACATTTGGTTGGAGTGGCCACCAGTAAACCAAAGATAACCTTGAAAGAGCTACAGGATTTTATATTGAACAAATGTTGTGCATCCCAGAACATTATCAGAGATATTGCACAAATCCTTGGTCTGCATGAGACCATCCAGAGCCCCATTTAAAGTTTATACAAAAACACCTAAAGGAGCCTGTATAAATAGACAGAAGGCCTTGTGGTTCGATGAAACCATAGTAGAACGATTTTGGCATTCACCAGAACACCTCCATCCTTATTGTGCACCATGGTGAGGAAAATATAGTAATAGTAGGACACAACCTCACAGCAAGAAGGTCCTGGGTTCGATTCCTGGGCTTGGGCATTTCTGTCTGGAGTTCCAAAATGACCCTAGGTATGACTGTGAGTGCAAATGGTTGTGTATGTTGGCCCTGTGATGGTCTGGCAAGCTGTTCAAGGTGTACCCCGCCTTCGCTCAATGTTGGCTGAGATAGGCCCCTTGTGTGACCATAGTAAGATTAAGCAGTTTGGCGAATGAGTGAGTGACTGAGTGAATTTTTCTTATTTGCATGGACTGGGGTGCTTGGGAGGAGGATGGATGGATGGAGTGAAGTTCATGGAAAGTCTGAAAAAGGACCTGAAGAAATAAGAAAACATCTAGAATGTGTTAGAATTTCAAATTCAAAAGAATAATGGACACAAGCATAATGAAAAAAGTACAGTGCATTGGCTTGCTAACTGCAAGATTAATAGGAGTGATTTACCCAAAGGCCTGACCTTATCCAAATGGAAATCTATGGAATGTCATATGAAGGTTGCTGTCAATCAGCAAAAACCAGCTAGGCTGTCCCAGCTTGAACAGTTTGGCAAAAAGGACTACGGGAAGTTCCCGGTGTGATAACCCTGTGGAGTGCTACCCAAAATACAGTCGGAGCTGCCAAATGTGCCTCTACAAGGTACTGACTGAGAGAGGGATATACTGAAGAAATGAGGACATTTTATTTCCATGAATTAAATACTCTTTCTTTTTTCCCCAAAAAATAAATTGGGTGCGCTGTGTGGTTTGGTTCAGGGAAAAATAGTCCCATTTAAATCCATGACGTTTTCAGAACCTGACAAAAAAGGTAAAAATCAGAAGCCTTATTTCTACTCTACATCATATATCACTCTGCGTACAAAAGAAGCACATGTCTTATATACAGGGTGACCCAAAAAAAAACTCCCACATTCAAAAGATGAATAATAAAAAAATGTTAAAGATAATCAAATTGTTATTTGCACACATTAAACTTGGTGGGGCAGGAGAGGCGGTGCTAAGGTCTGTTGGCAGCCCAACAAAACTTGAACACCTTGAGCTTGAAAAACTTGATGTGTGGTTTCAGCAAGATGGAGCTACGGCACACACAGCTTAAAGATTGGAAGTGCTGAGGGAAATGTTTCCCGATTAGGTGGTAAAACAAGAGATAACCGAGTCTAAGAAAATGTTACCTTTGTGCGAGAAGCCACAGTAATACAGCATACAGTCCATTTACTGTCATAGGCAGTCCAGAATTTACTAAAGCCAATAGAGTACCAAACTCATTTGTAGATGAATTAAGCAAGTCTGGAGAAATTCAACCAACATTCCATAAAACTCTTTTGAGCCAGTGGACTGGTTGGCAAACTCTTCAGGTCCATCCAAACTACAGCACTTTTGTCACCTTGTACATGGGCTGGGGGGTGGTGAAAACCAGTGAAAAGTTAACCAAGAGCTATTTCAAACTGATGGGTGAAGAGTATTTTGAGCTTGAAAGAAAGGAACAACAATGCCAACAACAAACAACCATGAAGCAACGGCTGGATGGCAGAGATGATTCCTCAGATACCTTGCCTTGATGCCTTAAGCTGCATTCACACAGCAAAAAATGACCATTCAAAGTCAATAATCGTGCACAAAGCACGCAATGAGAGGCAAAATTTTCTCAGGCGACACAAAATGGGTGGGCTGAGCTTTCATGTGACGCGATTCGAGAGATTACCAATTGATTAATGGGGCAATTTTTCATGTAATTAGATCAGCTGAAGATCATAATAAACAGTAATGAATATGTGAGTGTTCTTGAATAAGCTCATGAAACTCTGAGCTGTTCATGTTTATTCAAAAATGTATATTTTGTGGTATGTATGTTGTGTAAAAAAAAATAAGACACATTTTCACTGGTTAAATAGTGCACACAGTCATTCAGGTCAGTCCTTAATATCAGTTTCTTTAAATCAGCAGTTCTTTATTCTTCCCCAATATCTTGCCCTTTGAGATGAAGCTCCCAGTAATATACTGTATATGTAATGTATCAAACAGATCTGTCTTCTTATAGGTGCTGAAACCCACTTGCATCAGTTCAGTAAGTCATGGCAGTCAGTTTTTAATGCCGGCAGGGGGTTTGCAGTGAGACAGAACAGTAAATCCGCCTCCTGGAGCGGTACAGAAGGTATAGTAAAGAAAAGGATGGATAGATTGAGTATAAAAAAGTCAGTAAAGGGGTATACAAAGGGGTATGTTGGCTCGTATAGTGTGTGTAAAGCTTTATTGTAGCAATGAAATCTGCTCCATTTATTCATTGCTACTCTCAACTCTATATTAGATAGCAAGTCCATTTACAGTCCTATAATAGTGGACATTCTCTCAGTCTCTGACTGTTTTTTTTTTTAAGAATTTCATTTTCTTTGGGTTTTTATACCTCTTAAAAGTAATACAATTCACGAAGGCTAATTCACAAAAGTGGTTAAAGTGCACGACTCTCCATGTGTATTGTGGTAAGTCTGACATTTGCCACTTTATTTTACCATGTACTTCATTGGAGTTAATGACAGCAATTAAGTGCAGTGCTGTTTGCTTCTGCTTTTTTAATACTATAGCCAACCTGTGCAATTACTCTAGCATGAAAGCTGTTTAACACAAATGGGATTATCTTTGTTTCTGGAAATAATGTGTGATTGTGGGGGGGGGTTTAACATGTGATTGTTTTTTTTTTTTAAATGTGGGTTTTTAAACATCAGTCTAAAGTCACTTGTGGCATCTTTTAAATACTTTTTAGGCATAATTTATTTTTTCCCCTCTTTAGCTGGAAATAAGTTTCACAGTGAAACAATTATCTGCTATGATTTGTGGTTTGAGTCAATTTTGTCATCTGCATCAGAATTAAACAATAATACTGATATTTAGGATCTGCTTGAAAAAGTGTAGCTCTGAAAATGCATCTATTTTCAGTAAAGAGACTATAAATATAAAGCATATAAAGAGAGCTATAATATAATATAATTGAAAACTTATTTCTCCTCAAGAAGAACAACCACTGAATAAACAAGAACATTTTGTGAAAGTGCAAGTACACTCACCGTCCGCGCTGGGTTACCTATATGGGCATGTGAGCATGGACGCAACAACAAAATTCGACCTCATGGGTTTACAACATTAAGTATGGAGTATATATATTCGCAACCACTGCATTTAATAGTTTATAAGCAGTGCTTATGAATTATCTATTTACATCTTAGCCTCATTTCAAGGCAGCCTCTTATTTATGATGTCCACTGGGTAGCCAAATGGATCAAATGGTTAAATGTGTATAAACATTGTGTTTTGGTTTGCTTTTTGCTGTTTCCATGTAGTATCTAGTTCAACTCTTAAAGGGATTAAATTGACGCCGTTTTATAGCTCTTATGCACTTGTACTTTTTTGCATATGTTCCCATGTAGCTATATGTATGCTAAAACAACTATTTCAGACTTAAAATTCATTGGCTGTCACGGAATTGAATAATCATTTTTCAGCGACAGCTAACCTAGCACAGCCACAGA
>JBCNYH010000016.1:3993029-4003749 GCA_039654325.1 Tandanus tandanus
AGAAACACCCGAGCTGGGAATCGAACCCAGGACCTTCTTGCTGTGAGGCGGACGTGCTAACCACTACGCCACCGTGCTACCCAAATGTAGATTATTGCCTATAAAAATTTAAAGAACGCATAGACAAATGACATAGTCCATATTTTTGTTTTTCATTATTGTATTTGACAAGGTAGTCCTATTGACTGGAACTGTTCATTTTGTGATCAGTCACTCCAGTGGAGCCATTACAGATACGCAGATAGCCTGGTATACCAAGTATAAAAGCTAAAGCAATGATAAAAGCTTTCGATAAAAATGCCTTAAATAGTTTTAAAAATTGTCTTCAAATTAACAAGAAAGTTTAAGGAATGTTTGCTTATAAATAGTTTACGTTAAAATGTTATCCCGTCCGTGATGCCCTTATATTATAACCTCTTTTCACAGGTATAATTCATATAACTGAAATAAAAATATTAACTCCATGATGAGTATAACCTTGATACGGAATTTATTTACAGTGTTTTGGGGATTTAGTTCTCAAAAATGTCTCGTCTGTAACAAAAAAACAAAATAAACAACAAAAAAAATACTGTGAAATTCCCCTCTTACGGAACAATATATAAGCTAATTTTCTGATTTCTAGGAAATGTTTCAAAACAAAATTTTATACATACCAGACATAAACTAAAATAATTTAAAAATTTTTAAAAGTAATTTACCTTGGAGCTAATCTCTGTTAATGTCAAATGAGAGGTGGGGTACACCCTGGACAGGTCCCCAGTCTACTGCAGGGCTAACACAGACACAAACAACCATTCACACTCACATTCACATCTATGGGCAATATAGAGTAGCCAACTGACCTCATGTGCATTTTTTTGGACTGTGGGAGGAAACTGATCATTCATTGATCCTCTTACTGTTCCTTCATTCATTTTCTGAACCGCTTAATCCTAATTAGGGTCGTGGAGATGCTGGTGCCCATCTCAGCCAACTCTGGGCGAGGGCAGGGTGCGCCCGGGAAAGCTCGCCAGGCCAGAAACATGGTGACGGCATGTTTGCTACAATAGTCTTTTAACTATATAAAACCATTTGTTGTTCAGCCATAATTCCAAAGTAGATTGTAGTTGAAATGCGGGGTGGCACACTGCCATTATGGTCAACATATCCACCATACAGCAAGAACATCCAGGCTTGCATGTTCTCCCCATGCTTGCGTGATTTTCCAAAGATATGCACATTAGTCTGACTCGGTGTTCCAAATTGCCCCTAGGTATAAGCGTGATTATAGTGTGGTTGTGTGCCCTACAGTGGACTGGCGAGCTGTTCAGTGTGCAGCTTTTCCAGAGTCGGCCGAGATAGGCTCCAGCCTCCCTAGTAGGATAAAGTGGTTTGGCAAATTAATGAATGAATTGTACAACACAATGGCGTCTCACCTTTTCCCCAATTCCTTTCCAGAACATAGCCCATCTGTCCAACATTACTCTCTTGTTGTTGTATGTTGTTGTTGTCCATTATGAACGGATGAATACGATCCAGTGTTCTTTTATTTCTGTGTATGAGAGTGTTCGGGGTTGATAATCTCATTCGTCGCCAAGTTTGCACAACCATAGACGTCACACACATAGGGACTTTCAGATGTGAGTTGCTAAAGGCGTTTGCGTTGTCTGTCATGGCGGGCGACTCTCTGAGTGTGGGACACTATACTCTATATAAATACAGTTTAGATGTATAAAGAAAGAGCAGTAATATCACATGTTTTTTGGGGTTTTTTTTCAGCAGACACACTGCACCTTGGTGTACGATGAATCAAAGAACCTATACTAACTGACAATGTTTTTCCTGACCTCTCACTGAAGGAGACATAATCACTTTCTTTGTAATCTGTAAACCAGATTCTCAACGATTGAAGACAAATTGCAGCAGCGTCAACAGCACAGACCGCTGTTGCTCCTGATGGTGCCAGTGTTACCTTCAGACGAAGGGCTTATAGTGTCCCTGAATTTAATTGACTTTTTGTAGTAGGTTGTAAAACCTTTCTCAATTCTAAAGACTTCACACTGAGACTCTGGATTTTAGAGTAACTAATATAAACTAACACTGGCTGGAGCACCCACTCAACCTTGGGGGAATTAAGACGCAAGCTTTGTTTCTGTTCTCTGGATCTGTCGCTCTCAGATTCTGCAGTGTGAGTGATCAATACAAGGACTCGTGAAGTGAAAGAGCCGTATAATACACATTCTTGGATGCTTAGGTGTGTAATGAAATGGATATAGTCTTGCACTGTGCTTATAGTCCTTCAGGATTATAGTGATAGGGTAGGGTTTAAAGTGTACTCCAATTTTGAAAGCAGTGTGGCTATGTTTAATTTATATTGTCCTAAATACAGAAGTGTAAAATTATTAATTTATTAATTGCAATTTTGTAGAAGCTTGTAATATGCTGGCGTCATTATTACAACTGACATAACACTACACTGAATTGATATCCTAACAGGAATGCCTGAACACTTGTTCATTCATGCAGTTATCCAATCAGCCAATCATGTGGCAGCAGTGCAATGCATAAAGTCATACAGGTCTTCAGTTCAGTAATGTTCTTATCAGACATTATAATGGGGATAGGGTGGGGGGGTGATATTGGTGACTTTGACAATGGATGTTCGTACCAAAAGGGGCGATTTGAATATTTCAGAATCTGCAGAGCTCTTGAACTTTTACTTAGTATATTGATTTTACAGAATGGTGTAAGAAAACTAAATAAATGTATTGAGTGGCAGCTCTGCAGGCAGCAATGCCTGGTTGGTCAGAGTGGCTTCCTATTAGTTTATTTTTTCTCATGACTCTTTGTCTAGTAAAATACAGGTACAGGTAATTGAAGAAATCCATTCAAAATCATACGGATTTTATCCCAAAATTACCAATAACAGTGTTTGTGTTAAAATGCTGTAGTGTTCGTCACCATGTCAGATTCACGTTGCAGAATCTTAAAATGCATCTCAGAATAGTATACCTTTTTCTGTATTATGTGTTATTGTGTGAAATCTGAATAAGCCAAATTTCATTAGTATGACACTTAAGATCCTTGAAAAATTTGAAACAGCAAGAGTTATGGACACTACGTTAAATTAATTGATTAAACAAGTTGTGTTTCTCTTCATCTCAATAATACTGTGTGATTCTCTGCAGTTGGTTCAAGCTTGGATGATGTAATGTTGCATCATTCATTAGACTGCAGAAACAAAGCGTTATGAGAAAGCGTATCATATAATCCTGTCTGAAAATTCAAGTGAGACACACTTCAGCACCAATACCGAAGGTCAACGCTAAATGTCTCATTTTAAAGTCCATATGTGGTTTCCTATTAGTGTTTCATAGTAATAGTGCCTGCTGTGTAGCTTTAGTGAAGGTTGGATGCAAAGATGTGCAATTTCATATAATTTAATGGGTTTATTAAGGAAGAAGACAGAAGTACCCAACTCACAGTCCAAATACATAAACAGAAGACAAGCAGAGGGTTGAAAGATTGGGTGGACAGAATACCATAGGCCAACCTAACAGTTAGGTATGAGGCAGACAGAGATCATACATGAGGCAGACAGTATCAAAGTTAGAGACAGAATCAGAGCACCCATAAACAGCGTCATAAACAGGGAAGATAAGCACACTAGAGAAATAAGGCATGGCAGAGGACTGGCAATGAGGATGCAATAACAATGCCTCGCACCATGCTTTACTTTGAGCACAGTTATATAGTCCTCCTGAAAGCTGAGCAGATTGTCTACATCTGTGGGGTGTTGTAGTTCTACTGCCATTTGAAATCCGAAAGTGACTACTGTGCTGTATACGGATTTCCATCGATACTGTGTTGGATATAGAGGGATACGAGAGCAAACTATGACAAATGGCATGTCAGTCATCACGCTCTGTCTCCAAAAATTTGTGACCTTGCTCTGACCTTTACCTTTGACCTTAACATTCCAAAATCACATGATCTTCGGGGCACAGAGTCCCCACCAAGTTTGGTGAAAATCCTGGCATTGATGTAGTCAGGATTTAGTTCAGAAAATGACCAAAAGGGCAACCAGGGTGGCGTAGTGGTTTGCACATTTGCCTCACAGCAAGAAGGTTCTGGGTTCGAGTCCTGGGCTTGACAAGGTTGTTACTGCGTGGAGTTTGCGTGTTCTCTCTGTGCTTGCGTGCACTTTCTTTGGGCACTACTGAGTGATTGTGAGTGTTAATGGTTTTGTGTGTTGGCACACTGCGATGGACTGGCGATGGACTGGTGAGCTGTTCAGTGTGTAACCTGAGAGCCCAGAGTTGGCTGAGATTGGCTAAGCCTAGTAGTATTAAGCGGTTCGGCAAATCAATGAATGAACTGACAGACAGACGGACAAACAAATGCTGGTGGACACAATACACCAAAAAAAATAAATTAAAAAAATTTAATCTCTTCCATCATATAAATCAAAGAAAGCTTTGTTAACGATCTAAATTAGCATAATCACATGGGTTAGTTAAGCAAATAGACATATTAGTTTTCTTGCCCTCGTTTTTTAAATATTAAAGGAGAGGTTAAGTCTGTTGGGCTTGGTGGCTCATCAGAGCCAGATGAGAAGTTAGTCGATCGCAGGTTACCTTCCCAATATTTTTACTGATACCCATTTATACTGCTAGGTGGACAAAGGCACACTTGTTATGACCTTGCACAGGGGTCTTAAGCGAGCAATTTAAATTTTGACATCCATCTAAAGTATATTGTTTTAGACTTTGGTGAAAAGCAAGCTCGACAGCAGCACTAATGTTCAGTTAGATTTTTTTTGAAGCCCAAATTGCAGATTCATGCAGCCTATAAATGACAGTTGTGTCAGGTGATCACACCAAAATAAATGTGCTCTGGATTTGATCTTTAATTTGCCTGCTATTTTTCATGTCATGTTACCGGGACACCGTACCATGTCATCAGCAAAGATTGAAAAGGCTTGTGAAGAAACTGAAATTGAAAGAGACGCTAAAAATTGACAGACTAATCACACATTGTCTGATCAAAGCACAATGTACACGAAAGGACCGAACCTTGAGTTTATTGTGTTGAACTAAAGGATCGCAGATTTTCTGTTTACTGCGTCTGCTATTCAGAGGAAACACAGCAGGAACCCAGTAGAGTATTACTGACTTGAAACCATTTAAGTCACGAAATCATACGGCTGTCTGTCTGCTTTTGTGTGTGTGTGTGTGTGTGTGTGTGTGTATAACACAGATGATTGCTTTAAGACTTTACAGGAAGCCTGACTTCCCCTAAAATTTCACTGCAATGCGGCATGGCTTCCCAAACTGTCTATTTTAATCATCAATCTTGGTGGAATTTGAAATATTAGCGAATCAAATGATCAATTATCCGACTGCTATACCACACTCATTCAGGTGAACAGTATAACCCGCATGAAAATCTCCCTCAAAGCCCCTGACACAGAGCTAATACACACTTAGTGAAACCTGTGCATCAATTAGTGTGATCGCTAATTTAATGCTAACTGGACAACAGGCTTTTAATGCATAATTTTGAGTTTCATCCGGAGTGACTGGGAGTGAACGGAGTGTGGGCAGGTGCGTTTTACACAGAAAATAAATCTCAATGCTTAATGGATGGTGTGCTCTATGTTTGTCCCACCTGGACACACAGCTTCTCTGTATTATGATTGGTAGACCTCTTAAATGAATGAGAGGGGGGTGGTGTAACTAGCTGCCAATCAGTATATAAACAAGAAGGCGATGGGCAGTGATTATGTGCAGTAGCTATTTAGATAACAGAATAAATGAAACACTAACGAATTTCAAGGAATTTAATATATGCAAATATTAGTGGAGCGGCACGGTGATGTAGTGGTTAACACAGCTGCCTCACAGCAAGAAGGTCCTGGGTGTTTCTTTTTCTTTTTTGCATGTTCTCTTTGTGCTTATATGGGTTTTCTCAGGGTACTCTGGTTTCCTCCCACAGTCCAAAGACATGCACATTAGGCTAATTGGCTGTTCCAAATTGACCCTAGGTGTTAGTGTGAGTGTGAACGGTTGTGTGAGTGTTGGCTCTGCAATTATCTGGCGAGCTGTTCAGGGTGTACCCCACCTTCCCCCAGTTTCGGCTGAGAGAGGCACCAGACTCCCCATGAGCCTAGTAGGATTAAGCGGTTTGGCAAATGAGTGAGTGAAGTGTTATTATTAAACTTATTGTGGGACGTCCCGTGTTATGGACTTACACTTAGTGGCACACTCAACAGCTGGACTCCGTATCTCCCTGTTTCTGTGTCTGTCACAATGTTCCACTAGAATGGAAAGCCAAAAGGGACAAAAATTCCGATTGTGTGTGTGTTTTTTTTTTATTAGTTCTTTTGGGTATTCCACCCGTGGAGATTTTTATGCACTGCTTCTAGTTGTATTTTTTTTCACCACCCTGGGACACCCCACCCGCAGAGCTCTATGCACTGCTTCATGTGCAACCTTTAAATATATCTCAGCTGGAATCTTTTGGAGCCGGTTGTAGATGTTATTTGCAAATATTGTAAAGATGCTGTAAGTCTAAAGTCTCTGATTGATTATTTGAGTTAATTTTTTTGAAAATATTCATAGATATAATATTTCTTTATCACTCTCTTTGTTTAAGCTAATAAGCTTTATGGGATGAGATTACAGACACTGCTAATATTGATCTAATTATAGAAAAGTATTCTGATACTATAACAACAGGCAGGACATACAAAGACACAGAGAGGAAAAGGTCATTTTAGCTGTCTAGATACACTCACTCTCAAGCCGCTTAATCCTATCTCAGCCGACACTGGGTAAAGGCAAGGTACACCCTGAACAGCTTACCAGCCCATCACAGGGTAACACACACAACCATTCCCACTCACATGAAACTGGTGGAAAACCACGGAGGAAACCCACGCAAGCACAGGGAGAACTCGACACAGAAACACCCAAGACCTTCTTGCTGCGAGGCAGATGTGCTAACTACTACGCCACTGTGCCGCCCATTGTCTTGTTAGAGTAAAATCAGTAGTCTGTGTTTTATAATTAATTAATTCCAGATCCCTGTGTGTGAGGCAGACTGTGTTGAAACAAGTGCATCAATGTAAAGCTCTCATTCAATTTACATATATTGTCCATTCAACACTTCTAATAACCATTTTAGCCCTTGCATCTAATATCACAACCACGCAAAGCATTTTGGGGGCAGCCGTAGGCGTAGCCTAATGGTTAGAGAAGCGGGTTTGGGACCGAAAGGTCGCTGGTTCGATTCCCGAACCAGCAGGTAAAGTGTGCGGTGGTGGGGGAGTGACCTGCACCTTCCCGGCCTCCACCAGAGGTGCCCTTGAGCAAGACACCTAACCCCCAACTGCTCTCCAGATGCCCCCAATGTGTGTGGCAGCCCACTGCTCCAAGTGTGCGTGTGCTCACTGTTTACGTGTGTGTGTGCTCACTTTGGATGGGTTAAATGCAGAAGCAATAATTTTCCTTGTAGGATTAATACAGTATATCAAAAAAAACAAAAAACAGTCCTTACAGGTTTAGACTCCTAACAAGGCTGGGATACACAGACCCAGGAATCTAGACTTGATCAGCGGTCCTAGTTAGATACCTTGTGCCTTGACTCATTAATGCTGACGAAAGCCTGCTTTTAATAATTGACTAATGTTACATGCAACTATTTGCTAAAAGCATCAGCTTGGCTGTAAACATCACGTTGGAACAGATTTTTCAGGCATGACCAGCATACATTGCAGATACCAAGTGCTCATGGGCGTGTGCATATAATTCATATTCCTTTAGTAATATCCTGAACTGGAGATTTGTTTTGCTCCGTTATTAAATGCGCAGTAGCATGTCCTCTACAATATTCAATAACAGCATCGCAGTCATGCGTTTCCGATTTCAGAGACTTAGATAGGTTGATTAAGCGGGTGAGGAGACTTTCCCCTTGGTGAATTGTATTGTCTTTTCCATCTTGCACTCTTCATCTTGAGTGTGCTTGCAGAGCAATACTTATTCATGCAAACCATGAAGCACGGCCAGCGGAGACAAAGCACTCTTTGAAACTGCACTGCAATTCCTGTTGGACTCCTCCAGGCCAATTACGGAGGGAGATGTGGCAACACAGAGCAGGAGATTTAAATGTCTAATCTGTATGTTTGGAATTCATAAGCAGATCCCCATCTGTCTGTGTGATAATGAATAATTACTTGTGTGTTTGCTTAATAAATGCTGTTTGAACCTGATCCTGAAAGCACTCCCCCTTCTGCCCAATTACATTGTCTGAGAGTGCCACCTATTATTGAAAGCAAATAAACAGTGAAATTGGCTATGCAATAACTTTTTAATGCAGGAAATTACTAAAGGTGCCGGGGAGATGTGTGAGAGGAGGAATGGGGTATTGTCTGCAGGATTCACAAAACACAAATCCCTAGTTTAGGCAAATTATGGTTTTCTTTCTGAAATGGTGTACCAACCGCTGGCATGGAAGAACTGAATACTGGCTGAAATTGCCTTGTCAATAAAACAATAATTTCAGGATTTGCTCTATTTCACAATCTCAATTGCATTGCCAGGGTGGCGTAGTGGTTGGTTAGCATGTCCGCCTCCCCCCTCATAGCAAAAAGATCCTGGGTTCGAGTCTCGGGCTCAAGCATTTCTGTGTGGAGTTTACATGTTCTCTCTGTGCTTGCATGGGTTTCATCTGGGTACTCCGGTTTCCTCCGACAGTGTAACAGTATGCACATTAGGCTAATTGGGTGTTCCAAATTGTGCCGAGGTGTGAGTGTGAGTGTGAATGGTTGTGTGTCCGTTGACATTGCGATGGTCTTGCGTACCCTGTTTTCGCCCAGTGTCGGCTAAGCTAGGCTCCAAGCTCCTCGCGACTCTATTAGGATTAAGCAGTTCAGGAAATGAGTGAGTGAAAGTGAGAATAAAGTGTTGCCATGAAATTTAGCTTTTTCTTTTTTTCTTTTTATTTTTTTTGTGTACAAAAAGTGCTGCTTTCACACATCTAGAAAAGCTGGGATTGATTTTATCCAGTGGCTGCAGTGCAGTGCTCCAGCATTTCGAATAGATACATAGATCCACTTAAAGGAGAAGACAGAACTTGTTAAAAGTTAAACTCATTTAAATCTCCAGATTAATTTCTTTGTACTTTAGACCGATAACTTTTGTTTGAAGAATTTTATGGGCACTTATTTGAAAACTGAGCCTCAGAGTAATGATGTCTTAAAAGGCCCGAGTTTACATGTATACACAAGTATATGTACATAGTATAGGATTTTGATACATTCATGCCATTTATTGACAGATTTGTGTCATAAGTCTCGGATCATTTCCTGTGCAGTGGTAAACTATATACACACCAGGATTAATATATTAAAGCACAAACACCTGAAATACTGAAAGAAATTATATTTAAAGTCGTACTTCTGTATGTTAACCTTGGCCTTGATGATGTTATCATTCTGAGATTTAGTTTTTAAATAACCTTCCATAAAATAACAGCAATCTGTCTAAGATTTTGCACATAGACATATTTAAATATAAAGTTTTACTTGAGATTAACAAATGAACCCGCACCACTCCATATGATGGGAAGAGTATCTGTTAAAATCTGATGTTTAAATAATAACCAGACATTAAAATGGAGTCAAAACAGTTTATACCGTCTTAGCATAAGAAGCATGTTATTAACCACAGACACTAGCTCATGCTCTGACAAGTGCAGCCTGAAGACTTGCGTAGGTACATAACCGAATACTAATTATGTTCATTTAAAAGTCCAGATGCAATGCCATGGCAGGTCGACTTATTCAAATGCATAAAAGTCTTTTTTTTCCACCTGATTTTTTTTTTTGTTTCCCAGACATGGCTTTTAACAGTTAACCCTTTAACCACTACTGTTAAAGTACACTATGTATGCGTTTTTGAATGACAAATGCTCATTTCTGTTTGGCATGGTGTGTGTGTGTGTGTGTGTGTGTATAAAATAAATACTTATATAAATATAGTTATATACATCCTATTTTCCACATTCTGTCTTTGCAATACTTTGTGTCAAATATCAAATAATATTGGTAGCACATTTCACACTAAATATATACATAAGTTTCTTAATTGTCTCACTATTCGATTATAAAAGTTAATATATTTGTTTCTATTATTTCTCAGGCACAGCACACAGTGTCCAACTCACTGTCTCTCCCTTTGTGTTTTTATTTACACTACCTGCCGCTTCTGTTAGCATTAATATGCAATATTCACCCTCCAGGAAGACAAAAACAGAAAGTAAAGAACAGTACAGTACAGGTAGTGGCTTAGCACACACCTAAATCGGCCCGTTTGGGAAAAAATGACATTATTTAGTGGCCACTGCACATTCTTGCCCTGAAGCGTGTGTACTTGGATGTGACTGGCTGGATTATAGAGTGCATTAAGAAGCAGAGCTTTGCTTGCCAATGGCCTCGGCACATTGTGGCACTTAAGCAGAACTGTAGTAGCACTTCTCATTTAGTTCCATCGTAACAGGTTGGACTGCCCTCAGGACAACCATCAGAACTTGATACCCTACTAAATTTCTCAGCAGTACACACACACACACACACACACACACACACACACACACACACACACACACAGAGCATTTTCAGAGCTACTGGAACTGCTACTTCAGCTTAAGATGCTCTTTCTTATTTCTTTCACATAAG
>JBCNYH010000016.1:4068418-4085278 GCA_039654325.1 Tandanus tandanus
CCTCACTGCTTAGGCTGCTGCCCCCGCGACCCGACCCTGGAAGAAGCGGAAGAAAATGAATGAATGAATGAATGAATCCTATACATATTTATTTTATGTATATTTGTACTGAATATGTTTACATTGCACTGTGTTGCTTGCTGTTGTAATCTTACTGTAATATCACAGATATTTTAATCATTATACTGTATTGGAAATGGAATCTCAAGTCAACTCGTGTTCATAGGCTTTATGACACCTTCATGATGACTGACACGAAGTTGTATGTTTCTATTTTCCAAAAGACTGCTTTTGGTGATGTTGATGTCAGGCTCATTTAACACTTGAGTCAACTGAAATATTTTTGTTGACAAGGTTGTTTTGACACTGTTTTGAGTAGACACTTGACACTGATTGAGGTTAGACACTTTTTTCCGGTTTTTACCTGACTGACAGTCAGGGCCCCATTTCCCCATTTCCACCTCATTTGTCATTAATAATATTTTATGAATATTTGTGGCTAAAGTCAAAAGATTCAAAACAATACATTAAGTACAGTGACATAAAAGCAACTGGCCTACAAAGTCAGCTGTAACGACTTAAACATATGACTTTATCACAGCTGATGTGAGTTGGAATTATTATTTATCCAGTCCATTTATAAAGGCGACATGGTGGCGTGATAGTTAGCACGTCTGCCTCACAGCAAGAAGGTCCAGGATTAAAGGTGTTTCTCTGTGGTGTTTGCATTTTTGTCCCTGTGTTTGCGTGGGTTTCCTCTGGATACTCCGGTTTCGTCCTACAGTCCCAAAAAACATGCAGATTAGGCCAACTGGATGTTTCAAATTGTCCCTAGGTGTGTATGTGAGTGTGAAGGATTGTGTGTGTGTGTGTGTGTGTGTGTGTGTGTTGGCTCTGCGATAGTCTGGCGAGCTGTTTTGTGTGTACCCCGCCTTCGCCCAGTGCTGGCTGAGACCCTGATAGGATTAAGTGATTTGGCAAATGAGTAAGTGAGTGAGTTCATTTACGCAGACCAACTGCTCCCAAAAAGCCCTGAAAACACATAGACAGCTACAGAGATGGTGCTACACTAAGAATAGCTGAAGATCATGCCTTTCCAATTCATATGTGGAGCACACCTGTGCAATCGCACCCTGAAACTTCATCTCGTGGACCTGACCCAATGCTACTAGCATAGGATTGAGAACACAGGCTTGATATTAAAGTAATCCACACTCAGTCTGAGCTCATGGAAGACAGATGGGTTGATCTGGAGGACTCTCAAACAAGAGCCAGAAATAGATGAAGAAGGAAATGTCATGCAAGTTTTTTATCAAATGCCACATTCCTTCCTGCATACAGTGCTTTCTCTGTATTGATTGGTTCAGGCTTCCTGTAGTCTTGTTCATTTGTGACCAGCTGAAGCTGGGAAAAACAGAAGCATGAATAATTTTATTAGTGCATGATAAATCTGTATAAATTCTTATATAATTCCTTATAAATGGATAATCCCTAAAATTATTTAAAGTTATTAACAATTCAATTCAATTCAATTCAGTTTTATTTGTATAGCGCTTTTTACAATTGATATTGTCATAACAGGTGTTCCATGTTTCATACTCAATCACTCATTTGCCAAACCACTGGATCCTATTTCAGCCGACACTGGGCGAAGACGGGTACACCCTGAACAGCTTGCCAGACCACCGCAGGGTCAACACACATGCACCACAATTCGTACTCACAACCACACCTTGGGCCAATTTGGAACAGCCAATTAGCCTAATTTGCATGTTTATGTTTTTGAACTGTTGGAGGAAACCGGAGTACCCGGAAGAAACCCACACAAGCACGGGAAAAAACAAACTCCACACAGAAACACCTGAGCTCGGGACTTAAATACAGGACCTTTGTGCTACCCCATGTTCTATAGAGTCGCTTTATTATTGTTTTTGTTTGTTTTGAACATATATTAAGTGCTTGGAATCATAAAGGAAGCTTTAAAAGAAGTTTTGTAGAAATTCACTGAAGCAGCATCACAAAGCTCTCAGATAAAAATGCGCAGAGAGATCGGAAACCATTGACTTATGAACCTAAAAGATCCATTGGCTCCTGTGGATAAAGCGCCGTCATGCTCAGTAGGACAATGGCAGCTTTGTCAGTCTTTTTTTGCCCCTATTGTTCATTTCATTCTTTTCTATTCATCATTGTGTATTCCTATACACAAATAACATCTTTTTTTTCTCTTTTCTCTCCTTCACAACCTTTTCATTCACTCTGCTCTAAATCTGTCCTTTTTCTGCCCTCTCTTGTTCCGTCTCCTGTGATTTCCTTTTAGTTGCTTTTATTCCAAGGACAGCATCAGGGCCTTGGGCTGTCTTTCTCTTCCACTAGGGAACAAGACATTTCGGTGATCTACAGTTCCACTGGTGGATCGGTGCATCAGGAGAGCTTGGTGGTCCATGCCATCAAACTTTAAACACCACTACAATTGTCGCATCGACAAGGTGCACGGCTGTCAACCTGGAGATCGCAGGTTCGAATCGAGGTTGATGCCGCAGCTATCCACGGCAGAGAGCCATGAGAGCTAACTGGCTGAGTGATGCCCTTCTCTTACTGAAAGCATTAACCAGCCAATCATGGGTGTCTGTGAGCTCCATTTATAGAAAAGGGCTGGATGGCGTTTTCCCTACGAGTGTGTTGGGCTGCTCCTTGGTGTGCATGCAACAGCAATTCATAAGATGCAGGTGGCAGCATCCCTCAAGGACGGGGAACGTACATACGTCTCTCATTGGTTGGTGGTGATCCTATGTGACGGGGAGGCAATACTTGATCGGTGGTGGAAAAAACCCTTTAAACACCAGTTCTAAGTCTTTTCTGCATTTTGGAGCATTGTGTTTTTCTTTTTATAAGGTATAAATATCCAATTTAACTTTTTTGTAGTTTTTTCCTTTATATCACGCAGCCTGTAATTTAAGCACCTTAGCAGAGAGCACTGCTTTTATGACCACTCAAGAAACTAATTAACATTCTGAGGAGACTGAAAGCTAATGGATAGCAAAGTGCTGAAACTGAGCAAATTAGCGCAGGTCTAGCAATCAGGGTTCTTTTGTTTTTCTACTTGAGACGAGTGCAAAAATGTGTTTCAGAGTGCTTCGTTACTTCATCAAACATATCATCAAGACGACTAAAAATAAGCTTGATAGCCTCACCTGTCATCTTAGCAAAATATTGGTGCACTTGTAGTCATTTCCCTCTTCTCCTCTATCAGCGTAGAAAAGGAGCAAATAACCGATGAAGCCAGAAGAGAGAGAATGAAAAAATGGATTTTCCATTGCTCTCCTGTGGGGATGGCGAAAACAAGAGCATCGCTTGACCAGATTCTCTGCTCACTGCACCATCCCTTTCGCTCTGCTCCTTGAGAGGATGCTGTTATGCTTGCTAAGATGGATGAGTAAAAAATGTGCGGATGCCTTTTGATTGTATAGTGTTTGCCACAGGCTTTCAGGCTTTTGTAACGGCTTCCACTACCTTGGAATTTGTCCAATTGATTCTGTGATGCAACATATTAGAAGTTGGCCATATAGCATAGATCTTCCTTTACTGTGATGTGGAGGATAGAATTGATCTTGACAAGGTGCTTATAAGAACATATTGCAATCACGTGTACTAATATCTACCTTTAAACTGAGTTTATTTATTCTGGTTGAGGTGATTTAAAAAAAAAATTTGATTCTTAAATGTTAGAAACCACCTTAACAGGATGTAAGAAATTGTACCAGAATTACTATTATTATTATTATTATTATTATTACTATTATTATTATTATTCTTTCATTTTCTAAGCCGCTTAATCCTAATTAGGGTCGCGGGGAGGCTGGCGCCCATCTCAGCCGACTCTGGGTGAAGACGGGGTACACCCCGAACAGCTCACCAGGCCATTGCATGGCCAACACACACATAGCCATTCACACTCACAGCTAGGGGTCTCTGCATGTTTTTGGACTGTTGGAGGAAACCCACACAAGCACGTGGGGAGAACATGCAAACTCCACACAGAAATGCCCTGAGGCCAGGATCCCGGGACCTTCTTGCTGTGAGGCAAACGTGCTAACGACTGCGCCACCATGCCACCTGTTATTATTTTACTATTATTATTATTATTATTAATATTATTATTATTATTATTATTATTATTATTATTATTTCATTTTAAAAATGTAATTTGTGTGTGTGTGTGTCAGTCTGAATATTTATACAGCATTATACATGATTATATTATTTTAGCCATATTTCTGTTCATATCCCCTCCACCTATATCTGATAAAATATATATATATATATATATATATATATATATATTGCTTGTTGCCTGATTCTATCTGTCCCAACGCAGAGGTGAATTGTAATTTTCTGTTTGGTTGATCTCCAGAAAAATACCTAAAAAGCTTAGTGCAGAGGGAACACACAAGGCCAAGTCCTTGACTAAATTACCCTGTCAGGGGCGATTTGGCCATGCAGTGTCCTTATAACCCAAAAGTGGACTTCCTTTTTTCCCTTAGTGCTTGATCATTGAGCTGAGCAGGATTCGGTATTGCTCAACACAGATTTAAGTCTTTTACCACTTTAAGGTCAGAACTTTTTTTTTTTTTCAGATGGTCTTTTAGTGCCATCTGGTGCTATACATTGGTAATGCTCCAAAGCAGTAATCCTTATTGCCAACACAGAGAAGGTCATGGCTGGTAATGTACCACTGTGCTGTTTAGTTCCAGCCCTAATCCAGCACATCTGATACACTAATTAAGGCTTTTCAGCATTAGTATTCAAGTCACTTGTGTTCAGAAGCCTCACTGGTTGTTTAGTGTTCAGTGACAGATGAAAATGAACATCACATCCTGATTTCTTTGCCAGTTTCGTATTATTTCCAGCCAAGAACTGTAAAAACACAGAGGAGCCAATATATTTGCAGCCTCTATGGGAAATGTTTGAATTGTCTTTGAAGTATTTAGATTTAATTATGTTATTTTGAAACACCCCCAGACAGTGCATCCCTGTCCTTGTCTCATATCTGGCACAGGATATCCCAATTCATTACCTCCTCTCATCTTGGCCAGTGATTTAGCTATTAGCATAGATATAGCCCTCAGGGAGATGAGCCAGATCCGCTACTTTTCTGGCATCCACTCAAGCATTTGAAAAATGCTACGATAAAAGAAAAGAGCAAAGTCTGGCCTGAACCTGAAGATTGAGTTTTAAAGGAATAACTCAGTTCACACAAGGGTTTGTGTGTGTGTGTGTGTGTGTGTGTGTGTGTGTGTGTGTGTGTGTTTTAGTCAAAAGGATGACGTGACAGTGTAGACTAGTGCATTACTCTCTGTAATAGTTCTCCTGAGACCTGCAGCAGAAAGCTTGTCTCTCTCTCTTTCTCTCTCTCTCTCTTGTCACCTCTAAATCTTTAAAAGAGCGATCCTGTACAGATTCTACAGATTTGTAGCAATCCCCCCAGAGCGGCCGAGAGCAGCCTGTAATTAAGAGGGTCTGATATATGACAGAATCGATTGCACAGGGATGCATTCTGTCCCTACATTACGCCCTCATTTCACCCTAACTTTTAACAAGCTCCTTACTCTTTTCCTGTCACCACCTAAACCGGATCTTTTTAAATTGTGGCAAAGCTTAGGAAAAAAAGGGGGGGAAAAGGAAAAAAAGGAAAAGCCTTGCTCAAAAATTCAGTATATGCTTTAGTCCTATTCAGTTCTATTTTTTATTCAACAGTACTATTTAACATCTTACTCTTACTCTTCTTTAAAAACTTTCATGACTTTTTGAAACCATGACCAGTGCTGTCACTGACCGTGTCAATTTTGTAAGAAAGCTTTAATTGCTTGGGGAGAAGCAGTGTGTAGGCAGCACAGTTTATATCATGATTAATTTTTTGTTGAAAAAGAGGTTGAAGTTAATAACAGCTGAACTGTACTGGTAATGTATTGTCATGTAAACTTGTATTGATTGTTACGGAGCCCGTAAGGGGATACGGAATAAAAAAAAATTGGTTTCTCGTGCATACGAGGAAGTATCTTGTGTGCACAAGGAAGTACCACGCGATACTTTCTTGTGCGCACCAGATACTTTGTGTGCACGAGAAACCAATATTAACTTATTTTTTCTTCTGTGTCGCCTTATGGGCTCCATAGATTGTGGCTTCACTGAAAAGAAAAAGAAAAAAAAACCCAGTTTAGAACACATTAAAATGTGTAAAATGTGTTAATGTGTTTCCTATTAAAAATTTGTAAATTTACAATAAAAGTCTATTTAAAGCCATTATTCTGTTCTACTGATAATTGCATGCCAATAACTGATAACTGCCCATGTTTCACTTACTTTCAGACTGAAGCAAAATAAATATTTGATGTATCTTTCGTATCTATTGATGGGGTAAATTAATAACCTTGGGGCAATTGAAAGCCACCAGTCCACCTTTGGGAGTTGGGAGGAAACAAGAGAACCATGAGGTCAAGATCAAAATCAAGGTTTCAGATCTGTCACAAGGGAACGCTACCCACTGTGAACCACGTGTGCAAAATTTACCTGCATTTTAAAAATAAATAAATAAATAATAGACTCAATAATTAATTAATCAATCATTCATTCATTTGCCGAACCTCTTAATCCTACAAGGTTTACAGGGAGGCTGGTCCGTCACAGGGCCAACACAAACAACCATTTACACTCACACCAAGGGGGGGATTTGGAAGAGTCAATTAGCCTAATTTGCATGTCTTTGGACTATGGGAGGAAACCAGATCACCAGAAGGAAACCCATGCAAGCACAGGGAGATCATGCAAACTTCATACCGCTCGCCAAGACTTGAACCCAGGACCTTCTTGCTGTGTGTTCTGACCACTACATTACTGTGCTGTCCTGCCTAACAATAAGATTTCATCATAATGTTTTATTGAAATAATTTACAGTTATTCACAGAAGACGAGATTGATGAACAGTTTCGAAAACAGAACGTTAAGGAGACTATTTAATACAGTGATATCCACTGAGCCTGAGGTGCGTAATTGTTTTAGTGTAAATTACAATGTGTGCTCCAAGCGCCCGCGTGAGCAGGTGCATAGCCTAAGAGTTGTGTAAGAGTAAGAGTCTTAGTTGTGTAACGGTGTCTCTTTAATCACTTTCAGAGTTTAGTAGTACTATGAGGAAACACAAAGAAGAGCAAATAAAAATTTGATTTTTATTGATTATTTGTACATATTTAACCATGACATAGGCGGATCAGGTGAGCTCTTCCCTCCGGGCTGAGATACGTGGTATGTAGCTAACATTATCTTGATAGTTTATTACATGCTACAGTAAGTTGTGTAAATCGTGCGCCGTAAAAACATGTAATTTTACATTAATCCAAAATTTTAGTATATACTACACAGAAACCTAAACATAAAATAAAATGGGATTTTATTATTTATATTTCCATTTTAATTCGTGATAATGATGACGACACCTGGTTCAAGTGACCGCGACAACTGTGAGTGCCCATTGATTCAAGCACTTTCCACTCAGAATAATCTTTTTCAAACCCGAGACAGTCGACCAATCAGGTTGTGCCGTTTCCGTGTAGTGTATCCTGTTTGTTTTACTTGTAGTTGCAAAGACATGCAGAGTGTAGTATAAATGTATGAGTAACAGCAGTTCTTCTGTCCTAATGACCTTTAAGGTATATATTTCTAGGTAATGAATATATTCTAAACGTATTCCAGTGATAAGACGAAAGGTATAATTTAGTATCCTTTCCTACTAAGAGTGTGATAGTAGCCAGGCTGTTTGGGTAAAATATGAGGATTATATTATAAGGTGACCTGTTTATGACCCATGCATGCAGCCCAGGCTTTAGTGGGAAGAATGTTTGTCTGCAGTCACAGGATAATCTCTTCACCTGTCTGTGATACTTATTCATGGCTAATCTTAAGCCGTTTAGCTTTTAGGAAAATATGCTCAAAACATAAACCCTAATAATGTGAGCATGCTGTAAAGGAAGAGGTGAGGTGAACAGTCCCATATGTCTTTATACGATTAAGCAGTCAGCAAACTAGGTTTTGATATTCAGTACAAGGTCAGAAGAAGGTTAATAGCGTACACAGCAGAACATTTTGCAACAAAGTTAGCCCACTTTAACAAAGTCTCTTAGTCCATATGTTACAAGATGTCGGATTGCTAATAAAGGTTTTTTGTATAAGCAGGGAGTTCACAGGAAGTCATAGCAGCTTGAAAGCATGCTGTTATATGTTGATGAGTGGGGAGAGAACGGATGGAGAGACAGAAGGAGGGATGATGATTTATAATTGATTGTGTTGAGTAATTGTCCTTTTATAATATTTCTGTTTCACATATTATTTGCTACATGAGTTGAGCACACCTCGCTGTATCGCTTTATGTGTTAAAGGGAAAATGGCCGAATTGTTAAGTAAATAATAAAACACAATGGGGCGTGCTGTTACTGGAAACCAATCGGTGCTGTGGTTTTGTGATTTCTGCTGTTACCAACCAAAAGTTAGATAATATCCTATTATCAACCCGACGCCCTCCAAGTTTTAGTTAATGGAAATTCTCATGCCCAACAGCACATGCATTGTCCTGTAAGAATCACTGCAAATGTGTACAGTATATGTGTGCTGTTTCAGAGAGGACAAAATTGTGTCTGTCACACACCCTGAAGTGAGGTTCCACAAATACAGGTTCATGTATTGGATTGTTATGTGAAGCGTGTAAATGTAGAATTGTCTCAACACATGTGATAACCAAAGAAAGTAAATATAGCACTGCCGATGAGTGAGCCTTGGCGTTCCTTTACTATTAGATTGTTAAGAGTGTAAGACATAGTGGAGTAGGTGTAAACCAGAGGAATGTTACAATTCAGTTAATATCACAGTTGGGCTATTTAGTGCAATACTAAATAGTTAAAAGGCACCGTGACTTTACTATAATGTGCAGTGCTAGGTGGTTAAAGGTGGAGGTGGTAATTTTGGTGAGAACATTCTTTCATTAATTTGTCTACACATCTTAACCATTGAGGGATGCAGTTAAGCTACAGCCAATTCCAGCAGACAATGGGTGAGAGCTGGGATACACCGTGAGCAGATCACCAGGGTGTTATGACTGAAGGGCCAACACAAAGACACAAACAGCTGTTAACGCATGTATGGGCAATTTAGAGTAGCAAGTTGACCTAATTAGACTGTGGGAGGAAACCAAGGCTCCTGGATGAAATCAATACAGGCAAAGGGACAACATGCAAACTTCATGCAGAAAGGCTCCAGGTGGGCTCCAGGTGGGCTCCACGTGGGCTCCCGAGTGGCGCATCGACAAGGTACGTGACTATCAACCTGGAGATTGCAAGTTCGAATCCAGGTTGATGGCGCAGCCATCCGCGTCCGGGAGTCCATGGGAGCTAATTACAGAGCTCTCGAGGGAGGGAGGGAGGGAGGGCATACATTCCTCTGTCACTCACAGCGATCACCAGCCAATCCACCAGCCTGTTAGCTCATTCATGCAAAAGGGGAGGATAATACTTTCCCTGCGAGTGTGTTAGGCCGCCTCCAAGTGCGCATGCGCAGCAGGTCGTGAAGAGGTGGGGTGGCAGCATCGCATGTCAGTGAGGGGGCATGTGCATGCTTTCTTCCCTCCCTGGCTGGTGGTGGTCGTATGTGATAGGGAGGCAACACTTGACGGGAGGGAATTGGATACAACTAGACATTAGGGGACAAAAAAACTGATTAAAAAAAGAAAGAAAAGAAAAAGAAAGGCTTCAGGTGATCGCAAGGTTCAAACCCAGAACCTGCTTGCTTTCACTACTGCACCACTGTGGTGCACCTATTTAGAATATTTGATTCCATGCCTTTGTTGAATACTTGATCCTAATTGGTCAATTATGTGATTCTACAGCAGTTTTTTTTCTTTCTTAATAGCAGAACCCTGCTGTGAATAACAGACCATAGTAATGAACAGAGCTCTGATCATAGACTCTGCAGAACCATGTCCAATTATACGATTCAACAGAAAGAAGTCCGGTAAAATGTGTTGCTTTTATAATCAAATTAACAACATCAGCTCATTAACGACACCGTGTAGCAAAAATAAAGGTCACTTCATCAGAAAACACCTTGGGAGGTGTTTCTAATATGAATTTTAATGTTCATTTTAATAGGAATTTTAATGCCATGTAGGGTAATTTTAAGAAGGCTCTGCTGTTTTGGTCCTGCTGTTTGCATTGCTATTGACTCGGTTCCAACTGTAGAATTTAATAGACTTTTTAGAGGAAGCAATAAAATCATTTTTAAAACAATATTTTGTGTCAAATAATTGATTTCTTCACTAAGTAGCTGTGCAATAAGCAGTATAATGTTTTTATTTAATTATTTTCATTATTGAGAAACAAATCTGTTAAGGGTGATACAAGACCCCTTTGCTTCATGTCAGGGTCCTGTATCACTCTGTCGGGGTTTATTTCTCAATAATGACTGGCTTGCTGTATGTTATCCCTTACTTCTTTATTTAGTTATTTAATATTTTCTCACATTCCTCTAGATGTCATCTGTCAAAAAATCTGCTTGGAGTAAAAACTCCAGTGTCTGTAGTGCCGAATGGCCTGTAAAATGTAAAAAAAAATAAAAAAAAAAAATCAAGATGCAGGGTGGTCTTTTCTTAGCAATAGGTTATTGGGTATTTTTTCTGTAAGTTCAGAAAGCTCTTAGTTATGCAGTAATGTAGAGGTGGGACCACTCATGAGCTGGGTCATTGGGAACATGGATTTGGAAATTAGGGGCTGTATTTTATTGGATTTGGGAATTTTGAGTCCTAAAAATTCGAATAAATTAAAATTTATTAGTGTCATGAAGTTTTTACCAATAGAAATTGTCAAAAAATAAATGCAACTTTACAGAAATCTGCATCCCTTATAAATCTTAATCTCTATTGAACAAACAAGGGGAGACAGATTCAAGATCCATCCTCTACTTGGCAGTCAAAGCAAAGTCCAAAATGAATGCCATTTTGAGTCTTTATATTTAGTTAAACTGAAAATAGCCTACATCACAGTTGAACTCGATCGTGATTGGTCAGAAGGTGAAGAATAATTTTCTGTAACAGCATTGCTCATGCATTATTTTAACTACATTGTTTCTATTATACTCATTCTAATGGATTATCATTTCCACGGTAACAATTTACACAGAGGTGTGAATGGTTGATGGATAAAGAGCAGTGTAATCATTCTTAGTATTAACTACATGGGAATGGTGCCTTCACTGGATAAGGGACATCATCCACCTCACAAACTCGGGATAATGCTTGAATCAAAATATCTGACAGAAACTCACAGCTTGCCACAGTCATTTAGTCATTTATTCATTTATTCATTTATTCTTTTGCCGAACTGCTTAATCTTACTAGGGTCTCAGAGAGGCTGGAGCCTATCTCAGCTGATTCTGGGTGAAGACGAGGTATATCCTGAACATCTCCCTGTCTATCACAAGGCCAACACACACATACGCACAACCACTGACATTCCCACCCACACCTAGGGGCAATTTGGAGCAGCCAGTCAGTCTAATGTGCATGTCTTTGGACTGTGGGAGGAAACCAGAGTTGCTGTGGTTTAGTCCTTTCTCAATGAACATCTTATCATTGTATTCTTTACTTTCATGTTGCAGTTTAATTAGTTTTTATACATTTAACATCATTGAGGAGCATTTTGTGGAGCAAAGATAGCTTTATTTTATCATTTTTGTAAGTCCAGGCAGATATCAGGAGACCATTTTACTCCCTTAAAATGAGTTAGTATGACCCTACAGGTAATACATTGCATTTTGTACAAGATTCTCTACATACAGGCTAACCTTCATCCTGCTAAAAACAGCTACCTAAGCTCATTATAAAGGTTATTTCGAACATCCTGAACGGTTTATCCCTCTGGGCGAACCCTTAAAGGTTATATGTTGAACCGTACAATGTTATGTTTCCCTTTCAGAAAAGAAACTCTTTAGGAATTCAGATGTGTTAACCATTCCAAGAACCCTGAGGAACTTATTATTTTTCTCTTACAAAACTTTATTTTGCTTTTCCTCACCTCTGTTCGATGGGTGTCATTTTTAAACGTTTCTCCATTTATTATTAAATCAGCACTGTGTGTATACACTGGCGAAGGTAAGACTTTATTACTGAGAAATGTAACCAATCATTTTTTATTAGTACTTAAAGTGGTGGCTCAGTGGTTGAAGCTCTGGCTTAATGATCAATAGGTCAGGGGTTTAAGCTCCAGTACTACCAATCTGCCACTGTTGGGCCCTTGAGGAAGGTCCTTAAAACTCAACAAATGTGTACAAATGTGATAAAATGTAAGCTGCTTTGTATAAAGGTGTCTGCCTTAAATGTAAATATAGTTAAATGATTAGACTCATTCTGTTTATTTAAGTTATTATAAATTAATTGTACTTTCAACTCTCTGATTGTCCGTAAAAATCCATGTTTAGTTGCCTGTTTTAATTTTAATGCAGTTATAAAAGATGTGTTTGTACAAAGTTAATTCCTCCATAGGGGTTATGCTATATTTGTGTGTTTGATTGTTTGTGGGTTTGTTAGCAGGAATATGCAAAAATATATGTGTAGTTTTTCATGAAATTTCCACCAAAGGCAGGGCTTTGGACAAGGAAGACTCCATTCAATTTTGGACATGATCCAAATTCGGGATCCTGAAATTTTTTTAAAGGATTATTTAACATTGTGAGATAGATTTATTGACAGTGTCGTATTAAACGAAGAGCAGTGTTAAGTGTGTACTTAATTTTCTTGGGTTGACTGCTGAGTTAGACTATCGTTTAAAAGTGTATTTAGATATAAATGTATCTGCTGGCTACAGCACGCTTTGCTTCATTGTTAATTCTGAGTATCCTTAAATTACTTAACTTTTAAATGTTAAGACAATTCTAAGAAATCTAGTCAAACTGTACTATATTGAGCATTATTGCAGAGCATTATAAAATACTTATGCGTCACGCCATATTGCACTCAGTCACAGTGAACAGAATCACATTGTGTCAACTCATGATACTGTGGTAGCTGTTACCTATGTATTTTGTGTATCGGATTGTTAGTAATGCGTCAAGATACAGATTAGTAAACAGTTAATAGATTTCAGAGTACAGGCAAAAAAAAAAAAAAGACAAGTTGATATAAGAGATGGCATTGGTTACAAGACACTTGCCGATTTTTAAAATGATGCATCTTTGTTACAAATTGGCATTGTGACCCTGAGGTTATGCGCATGATGGTAGGCCATGCACAGTTTCTTATACAGGCTGTGATTGAAGCTAGGTATTACCTTTTTTTCTCTTATTCGTGTCACTGTCTGATCCTTGGAAACCTTTGATAGTTATGAATGACTGCTGCGTCCTGAAATAAAGAAAGTCTAGACTGAACAAGCGGCCGTATAAAAGCAGAGCGATGGCAGCATTGAGGTTAGTGGAGGATAATGTGCACTGACAGTTGTGTTGACACAATGACTCTGGCTCGCCTCTCATTCGCAGGTCAACAGAGAGCAAGAGAGCTCGGCTCTGCAATTACATTATGTTACATTACAGAGACACATGTGCTGTTGCAGTTTGTGAGGACAAGAGCAAGACACACTGTCTGGAAAAAAGGGTAGTGAGTCAGGGGGAGGGAGGGAGGGAGGGGAGAGAGAGAGAGAGAGAGAGAGAGAGAGAGAGAGAGAGAGAGAATAGGATTCTGTGGTGTTTTTATATCAGTTGGGTAATTTTTTTTATCCTCTGAGGACTAAAGCAACTACCATGTTGTGTTAAAGAAGCTGTAATAACACAGTATAATAAACAGAAGACTGTGTGGAAGTATGTGTGTAGTTGTTACTGGCTTTTATAGTTCTGTCAGATGATCAAATTTAACATCCTATTAATTTTCCAGCAGAAAACTAAACCTGACAGAAAAATGTTTGTATGTCTGTAAACAAAGCGGTATATAACACAAACGGCCACTTTTCCAACAGAAACCTACATCTATTCTTCCCTTTGCTGAACCGCTTAGTCCTATTAGAGTCATGGGCATGCTGGAGCCTATCTCAGCCAACAATGGGCGAGGGCAGGGTACACTCTGAGCAGCTCGTCAGATCATCGCAGGGCAACAAAACACAACAATTCACACTCACAACTAGGGGCAATGTGGAACAGCCAGTTAGCCTAATGTGCATGTCTTTGGACTGTGGGAGGAAACCGGAGTACACGAAGGAAACCAAGCAAGCACTGGGAGAACATGCAAACTCGAAATACCGAGATATCCGAGCCCAGGACAATCTTGCTGTGAGGTGGACATGCTGACCACTACGCCACCATGCCGCCCCAACAAAGATGCTCAGTAAAACCTATAGCTTATTTCCTTGTAATATTAATATGTTTATATACACATATTCTACCTGAGAATACTTTTTTAAGCAAAGCAAAGGTCATAACAACAAATACTGACTTGGTTTTATTTATTTCTGTTTGCTGTTTATTATAGTATTTCTGTTTTCATGTAGAAACATTTAATTTCATTATTTTTAAAGGCATTTTTACTCTACAGCATTTCTTTAAGGGTGCCTAAAGCTTTTGTACATCTTTGTATATATTTTTCTGCTGCATGATTTGTGTCGGTTTCTGCATCTAGCAAGGTTGGTCATGTTAATGGAGGGTGGACACTGTTTGTGTGTGTGTGTGTGTGTGTGTGTGTGTGTGTGTGTGTGTGTGTGTGTGTGTGTGTGTGTGTGTGTGTGTGAGTGAGAAATCGGCTGGTATTAATGGAGCGGCGTTATGGGAGCCTCTGCCTGTTGAGATCAGTGGAGTGAAAACTATTAGCATTTATCAGCACAGTGGCGAGCTGACACATATAAGGACGTCACAGTCTAGTATCTTCCCTCAAGTGTCTTTCTCACTCCTTTTTCTTTTTCCTCATCCCCCCCCCCCCCCTATCCTTTTCTCTTCTTCTACCCTCCGTTCCCAATTAGATGTGAAAAACTTTTAATTCACACTTTTTTAATCAACATTTAATTACCCTAAGACTGCATGCTGCTAAGTAAGTCAGAGAGGTCTAATTCTGTACCTGTGATATTGTTGTCATTATAATCATGGTGCTTATATTGGTGCTTGTCTGGGATGTCTAGTATGAAAGAGTCTCAACTTGTTAGTAATAGTTAATGTTAGTGAGCCCATATATAAAGAGACATGAGATATTTTTGTTTGGATCATTGATTATATTATATTTATGTATATTTTTGTATATTTATTATATTTATTGTATTTGCCATGACTAACTGAGAGGCACAGAGTGGTTAGCACTAACACCTCACAATGGGAAGGTTCAGGGTTCCAACTTGTCAGTCGTACGGAGCCTTTGTGTGCGGAGTTTATGCTGTTTCGTGCCTGCATGGGTTTCCTTCCACAATCCAATCCGACATGTGGATTAGGTCAACTGGCCACTCTAAATAGCCCATAGGTGTGAATGCGAGTGTGAATGGCTGCCTGTCTCTATGTGTTAGTCCCGTGATAGACTGCCGACATGTCCAGGGCGTACCCTGCCTCTCGACTAATGTCAGCTGGGATTGGCTCCAGCTCACCCGCGACCCTGACGGATGAGGGGTAAAGAAAATGGATAGATAGATGGATAGATGGATGCTTAACTGAATAATAAACTCTCTCCATGGTGGAAGTTATTTATATATGTATAGGGTGGCACGGTGGCACAGTGGTTAGCACGTCTGTCTCACAGCAAGAAGGCCCGGGTTTGATTCCTGGGCTCAGGGCGTTTCTGTGTGGAGTTTGCATGTTCTCGTCATGCTTGTGTGGGTTTCCTCTGGGTACTCCGGTTTCCTCCCACAGTCCAAAAATAAGCACATTAGGCTAATTGGCTGTTCCAACTCACCCCACCGAGTGTGAGTGTGAATGGCTGTATGTGTGTTGGCCCTGCGATGGCCAGGCAAGCTGTACAGGGTGTACTCTACCCTCGCCCAGAGTCGGCTGAGATGGGCACCAGACTCCACGCGACCGTAATTAGGATATATATATATCATAAAATTTTAAAGGCTTTTAATAAAAATAAATAATTGATTAATTTATTGAATTTATGAGCAAACTTTTTTTTATTATTATTTGGCCTTCTTTTATTATTAGATTTCACCTTTAGATTCCAGTTTATTTGGAGCTTTGACAAGAACAGAAATCTGAAAACCATATGTAAACCCTAATGTTCATAATAATTGCAGACAAAGAATTATTTAAATTAATAGAGTGAATAAATCAGGAGAAAAAAAAGAACAAGGAACATTTAAATGAAACAAAATGTAGAATCTCGCACACCGTGAAAGTTTGCTGAAGGATTGGCATTTTAGATACATGTAGGCCAGTGTAATCAGTTGGGACTGATAATTTTGTGCGTGTGTGTGTGTGTGTGTGTGTGTGTG
This sequence comes from Tandanus tandanus, assembly GCA_039654325.1. Lineage (NCBI taxonomy): Eukaryota > Metazoa > Chordata > Actinopteri > Siluriformes > Plotosidae > Tandanus > Tandanus tandanus. The sequence continues at coordinate 4,084,900 of JBCNYH010000016.1, forward strand.
TGTGTGTGTGTGTGTGTGTGTGTGTGTGTGTGTGGTATGCGTGGGGGCTGCACAGTGTATGACTTAATAAGAGCTCATTAAGGACCCAGTGCAGAACTGATAAAGGCCCCTCTGGGACACGGTAATTAAAGCTGTGCATGTCTAGGGATGAATTAGAGCATTGCTGAGCGAAAGCCAAAGTTCAGACTCCAGACAAAAGATTCAATGTCTCATTATTTGCTGTCGTGCACTACACAACTCAGTGCACCAAATTCAACTTTCAAACAGCCACTTATTCTCTGTGCTGTTCAGCAAATATTTAAAAGAAAAGGGGGAAAAAAAACATTTGTCATGCTAAATGCTAAATATTCATAATGTCCTGTGTTTTTCTAAAATTATA
>JBCNYH010000016.1:4108144-4118476 GCA_039654325.1 Tandanus tandanus
CTCTCTCTCTCTCTCTCTCTCTCTCTCTCTCTCTCGCACAACCAGAACGGTACAAGAATAAAAGAACTGAACTGTACAAAACTCTCTGTCCCTCTCTCTCTCTCTCACACACACACACACACACACACACACACACACACACACACACACTCTTTCGCCTATGTGAACACACACATAACTTACATTCCTCACTATTTATTGCACTACCTCAACCCTGTTATTATTTCATTACGCTGCTATGTTTATATTTATGTCTATGCCTAATATTCTATTTGCACTACCTCAACTGCTGCTACTCTGTACATCATTTAATTTTTTTATTCCATCTCAACTTTTTCTTCCTTTCGGCACTAAGTGTCTTACTCTTGTGTTGTCATTTCTTTTTGTACTGTTTTTGCACTGTATTGTCTTTGCACTGTTTGCACATAGTTCGCACTTTATGTGGCTACGACAAAAACCTTGGTCCTAGCTCTGTGTTTTTGTTTTTTCGAATTTGATCTTTGTTGTATGTTTATGTAGCACCTGGTCCTGGAGAAACGTTGTTTCGTTTCACTATGTACTGCGTCAGCTATATGTTTTTGAAATGACAATAAAGCTTCTTGAACTTGAACTATACACCTGGACTTTTTTTATTTTTATTTATTTATTTGTTTGTTTGTTTGTTTATTCTTGCAAAAACTGTAATCGGTGAAACATAGAGTTTATGAGTGAGAGGCCAGTGTTTTGAATCCCACAGTAAAACCACACATGCCATTTACAAACCCCAACAGTGAGGGTAACATTTCCACTAATTACACTGATTTAATTACTGTGGTGTGTACTGTACATAAAAATGGCTTCTTATGGGAGAGCACATAATTGCTTTGCCCCACTGAAAGCTTTTCCCTGAAATATCTTTTACATATTCATTCAATCAATTATATTACAGTTGGTGTCTTTACATAGAATAATTTATTTTATACACTAACACTTTGATTAACTCCAAGATAAAAACGAATGAGTGGTTGAAGCTTGGATTATGTTATTGCTCTGAAAATGTAGCGCCACATTAAAACTGTTAACGTAATGCCCTTTTGTGAGACTGTGCCCAGGGGCGGCTATTTCCCAAGTTCTTTTATTATATTTGCCATTGTTCGGTCAAGCCCTTGGGACCCTTTTTGAATAAGAGTCAAATATTTTGATTCACCTGAAAGTGCACATTCACAAAGCAGTATGCAATTGAAGGCTGCAATAAGCTCAGCATGAATGCAGATACACCAGAGGTACTGAAGGAGATAAATGCCACTTCCAGCATGCAATGCAAAGTTTCAAAGGTCAAATCTAAGCATTGAGTATATTGATCTAAGAGCCAGTGTATGCTACAAGACTGTATTATACTTGATGTCTGACTGAGAAACAATTTCTTTTACTTTATAACTAGCATGGTGTACGGAGATCTTGTTGGTTACAGAGTTTAAAAGAGAGGTCATTTGACAAATGTCATATGTATGAATGTATAGAATGCATCAATGTCTTTTAACTACTCGTGTGGTTCTCTAAATTGGTATTTTGTAAAATGGATCCCAAGCAAGCAGCCCAATTGTGGTATCACCTAAACATTCTATTTAGTGAAGACCTAAATGGTGAGAGCTTGCCACTTTCTGTCAGTCATTGTGTGCTGCTATGTCATTATGCTGACAGATCAATTTCATTGCTTCACAGCTTGAAGTCAGACACTTTTAGTGTCTGAATGTCTCTGTGGATGTCAGGAAGGTTCATCAGTAATAAGAATGGCCTCATTAGACTAGGCAGTGTGACTTTATAGTCAGTGTGGTATGTTTTTGATGGACGTTTCTCAGCAGTGGCCTTCTAATAAAGATCAAGCATTGCATTCTTCTCTTGAAGCCTTTAAAAGCATTGCATACTTCTCTTGAAGCCTTGAAGCTTTATAAAATGGCCATAGTTAAATTTTTTTCATGCTGAACTAAGTTTCTCAGACCTTGTCAGTGTTGACTGTCATGAAGCAGACATAAATGAAGATTTTCTGGTTTTGTTAAAATCCATGTATTAGATAAAACCATATGTTTTAAACTATTATTAAAAGACTATTATTACGCACAGGCTTTGACCCATCAAACGAGATATGAGCTTGACTGGAGGTCATATAATGAGATTGTTGACTGGGGATGATTATGTAATATCAAACAAGCAAAAGTATGATTATGCTAAATATCAGCAGGGGTGTGATTTGGCTGTAGCAGGTGAGTGCTAAAGCTAATCAAAGCCTTGTCATTATTTGGTATAACCACATGATTGAATTTGTAATATTGCTTTTACCAATTCTTGAAATGGAAACTGACATTTCAGACACAATGTGGTCAGATATTCTGCCTATTTTTGCTCTGTTAGTGGATCCCAAAGAAGCTGCATTTACTTTACAGCTCTTCAGCTAGTTGATTATCTAAGTGACGTTAAATTTTATATTCCCGTTAAAGGTGCTTCATATGAAACTCCTTCCTTTTCGTCTGCACCTACAAAATTTCCATATTTTACTTTAAAACCCATATCCATTTAAAATGTATGGTTTACAATGTGGCCGGCGTGGTGGAGTAGTGGTTAGCACGTCTGCCTCATAGCATGAAGGCCCTTGGTTCGATTTCCGAGCACAGGCGGGTCAGTGTGGAGTTTGCATGTTCTCCCTGTGCTTGTGTGGGTTTCCTCCGGTTCCCTCCCACAGTCCAAAAACGTGCACAATAGGCTAATTGGCTGTTCCAAATCGCCCCTAGGTGTGAAAGTGAGTGTGAATGGTTGTATGTGTGTTGGCCCTGCAATGCTGTCCAGGGTTTACCCCAGCCTGCACTTGTATGTGGGACCCATGTGAGTAGTAAGTAGGCTGAAAATTGGCACCCATATGGGACTGTCCGTGAGTTCCATAGTGTGAACCCACGTGGGTTATGTTTGGGCTGCATTGGCAAAAGGTTGGTATGGGTACAGTGTACACTGATACAGTACAGTATGCTACAGTCATGCTGTTATTTTACTAGCATCAACATAACATTCATTCATTCATTTTCTGAACCGCTTAATCTTAATTTAGGGTCAAGGGTAGGCTGGCGCCCATCTCAGCCGACTCTGGGCGAGGGCAGAGTACACCCTGGACAGCTCGCCAGGCCATCACAGGGCAGAAGCACACTGACAGCAATGCAGCCTACTCTTGACAAAAATCAGCAATGGTTCTTTTACATGCCTCTCACCACAGACAGTGAGAGACATGGCCTGCATTTGATAACCCAGTTGTTGCTGGGGGGACAGCAGTGACAACCCGCTGATAGTGGGGCTTGAACCCCCGACCTTGGGATCAGTAATCCTACCACCATGCCACCACTGCCCCTAATAATAATAATAATAATAATAATAATAATAATAATAATAATAATAATAATAATACAGCAATAAGACTTTCGTATAGGATTTTGTCCTATTATGATAAAGCTTACATTCTCTAAAGGTTAAGCCTTATTTTGGAGAGTAAGCTTAATGTTATTAAGCTAAAAGAGGTTACACACAGTGATGTCGAGTGTTGAATATATCACTGTTATGGTAATTCTAAACCCCTTCGACTGATATGAGCTGCTGGTGGAAACATGGTACGTTTTTGTGAGAACGTTCTCCGACTCCCACTTTCCTACGTGCTCTGTCACATCACTACAGATACTTGATTCAAAGGCCCAGAGAATATTTAGTGTGAACATGTTTCCTGATTGCAAGATAGCAGAAACATGCCTATGAAAGAGACTTGATGACTCAGACGTGGAGATGAAAAGAGACGATCTTACCCTAATCAATTGCTTTTAGAGGCACTTTCTACCAAGGGCAAACATGTCACACTGTGCTGTCTGAATTTAAAGCAGTGCTGGCATGTTGCCTGTAACCACTTCTGAGAAACAACCCTTCAAGGAACTGTTAAATGAGATTTTATTTACATGAAAATTATAATTATATTAATAATAATAATAATAATAATAATAATAATAATAATAATAATAATAATAATTAAAAAATCAATTTTGCTATTCCATTCGACAGCCAAATTGAAAGGAAGGAATTTGAAAAGTTGGAAACATACCAAAACCTGGCCAGGGAACTTAAAAAAGATGTGGAATAAGAATGTGCAGGTCATACCTATAGTTATTGGTACCCTTGGAACAACTCCTAAAGACCTCCATAAAAGACTCAAAGCAATCCTATTTGAGACATTTGAAACAGTAATCCTTTACTCTGCCAGAATCCTCAGGAAAGTCCACAAGTTTTGAGGAGACTTGCTGTCACCAAGCCTCAAGAACAAATATGAGCCATTTGAAAATAATGTGCGACAAATAAATAGTAATCATCATCGTCATCATCATCGGCATCATTTTGGGGCTGCCATGGCCTATTGGTTAGAGAAGTGGGTTTGGGACCTAAAGGTCAGCAGGAAAAATGTGTGGCGGTGGGTGGAGTGAGCTACACCCAGAGGAAACCCGCACAAGAACAGGGAAAACATGCAAACTCTATACAAATAAGCTCGAGTCCATGAATTAAACCCAGGACCTTACTTAATAGATGATTGAAAAAACAAATAATTAATTTTAAAAAATCATTAACATAATTAAAAATTTACATATTAATTAGTTGCCAAAACACTTGATGTTCACAGCCCTAAAATACATTTTAAAATAAATAACAATATACAGTTTGGCACTAGAAAGCATTTCCGAGAAACCCAAGCTTCCATCACAGTATCTGCAGGTATATAGAATGTCATAATGTGAAGCATGTTGGTGGAATTGTTATGGTTTGGGGTTGCTTTGCTGCCTCAGGAACTTGCCAGATTGCAGTACTTGATTCAAGTATGAATTCTGCATCATACTATAGAGTGGTCGAAGAGAACACGAGGCCATCTGTATGAAAGAAAAAAATGAACCAGAGGTATAACTTTTAACAGCATAATGATCCTAAGCCTTCTACTAAATCCACCATGAAATGGGTCAAAAAGAAAACCCTCAGACATTTTGCAACTGAAGAAAGAGTGGTCCAGATTTTCAGGAAGCTGTTGTCGGAAACTTGTGGGAAGTATGCAAAATGCTTACAAGAATTATTTTTGCTAAAGACGGCAATACTAGCTTCAGAGGCCAGGGGGTAATACAGTACATCTATTGATATCTTTGTTAAAAAAAATTATTGGAACAAAGATAATTTTCCTTGCAGATTGACTTTATCCATAGGCACTGTATTAAAGATGTTAAAATGTTTGCATAATCAAATATGCATAAAAAAATACCAAACGTTTTTTTTTTTTTTTTTTTTTTTACATGACTGAACAAACTTACACATGCACATGCATTAAAATATTTTACGGGTCTCAAAGTACCACTGATCTGAAGTGAAATAGTTCATCTTACAGTTGTCAATTAATTGTCATGGTCTCTAGTGAAAATAAATATTTTTTAATTTATTCGTCCATGAATATCTATCCCACCTTACTTTGGCTTAGTAGAGGTATGCACTGAATAGGATTCCAAACCATTAAAGGTCTAAAAATGTTTTCACTGGGTGGAAATTTAGCCAGATTTGTTGCCTTTAAAGCAGCTAAGAGGAAAAGTGTCACAGTACAGTGCAAGTTATATTTTTCAGCTGTGAAAATGTTCTCATTGTCTGGTACTGAGGCAACTTACAACGTAAAATAAAGTAATCGAGTAAAACTACATTATTATTCTCATACTTGGATTAGGTTACTGATTACATTTTAACAGGAAATTGTATTGGAATATACACACTGCTGGGACAAAAAAAAAAAAAAGTCACTCACATGAATATGTTGTTGTTCCGCCTTTAGCCTTTCTTACAGCACATAATCTTCATGCCACTGTTTTAACAAACTTAAGTAACATACCATTTATTTCCATCCAGTGTCGGGTTCATTTCTCACCGACGCCTTGAATCGACGAGGGAAAAACCGAACCACTTCATAAAGTCTTCTCCAGCACATCCCGGAAACTTTCAATAGGGTTAAGGTCAGGACTCTGGGGTGCCAATACATATGTGAAAATGATTCCTAATGCTCACTGAACCACTCGCTCATTATTTGAGTCCCCATTTTATATGACATGCTCATTCAGTACATTCAGGTGTTCAGCTGACTTCATTTTATTGCCACAATAATGTTGTTGAGCCTCGACCGGACCAACTGGAGCAACAATGCCATGGAGATTATATGCTGTGATCAAGGCTAAATGCACCCCATGAAAATATTAGTGTGTGCGACTTATTTTTTATTTTTTTGGCCAGGCAGTGTATCTCTGCAGTAACCTTCCTGCTTACATATTCGCAAAAAGTAAGGCGTGCCAATACTTCACACTTAATGGATGCTTATTAACATGCTCCTGTATTCTTATACTAATGTATAACATAAGTCAGTGTGCCTAGTTTTTACTCCATGAATTAAAAAAAGTAAAAAAAAATTAGAAGGTCAGTGCAACAAAGTACTTAGTAAAAAAGTCTTTATATTCTGTTTGATTTACTAAACTTTGCAAGTGGCAGCTGTGAGTTTTGCATGTGATTTTCACCACCTCCAAGACTTATGATTTATTATTATTTAATGACCTTGCATTATTAGCCTTGTGAGTCTCTTGACACTTTTCTTAATCTGTGATCTTGTATGTAATTGTATGCTGATCCATTTGTGGCAGTGAATTGGTTTACTCCTTCTCATAATTATGGTTTATTTCAGTTTTTGGACCTTAGTGAAAGAACTGTTCAAGGAAACAGATGGTTTTTAATTACTTTCTGACATTTCCAATTTTCAGAATGCTTTAAGAGCCACAATAAAAGAAAAGGGAGTGCAGATTAATTATACACTTTTAAGGTAAAGCCAAGTGCATAGCCAAATCCAGTTAAATGCGTGTTTAGCCAGAGCACAGCAAACTGAACATTCGACACATTTAGCGGGGTTTCGCACTATGCGATTCGCACTCTTGTATGTGCGTCTGTCCCAGGGTGTTTGGGGATGTTAGATCACATTATGGCATTGTGACAACTATAAGTGCCTTCAAGTGGCTCTTCATTTAGAAAACCGCAATAATGAAGTCAGTTTAATCAACTTTCTGGAGCAAAATACGAGCTTGATGTAAAATATATTTAGCTTTAGCTTAGTGTGTCCATATTACAGTAAAAATACTACACTGCCTTAGCATTTAATATACAAGATGTCACACAGGAAACAAGGATGAACCCAGCCTTCTCCTACATTTTCTATGCAGTAGACAGAGAAACAACTGGCTTCAGCGTGTATGTCTTCAGGGTGGTTGCACACAGCAAGTGAGTAATGGTATAGTAATGATGAACTACTTGCACATGCACACAGAGCAAGTGTGGCACAGAATACGGCATTAATCCCTCATTATGCGATTCAACACCGATGTTGCACAGAGACATTCCTTTCCAGCGTGTTTTTACTAATCCTTCCTTCATCTTCAACCTGAACGGAACCTCCTGAACTACCCAGAAGAGACAGGAAGAACAACAGACAGCTAGCCAGAATGAAATAGTCTCCACCATCTGCTTCTCACAGCTAATAAAAGCAGCACCATCTCCTTGTAAATTTATGATTTTTTTTTTTTTCTGATTATGATTTGAGACGTCGCACACTGACCTCTAGGATGTTGGATCATTTTTCAGCACACGGTTACAGTGAGCTGAAAGATCTGTCACGAGTACTCTCTCAGCCTGAACTGCCTTGGAATGCATTAATCCAAGCCATGGAATGTATAAATACCAATAAAATTTCAATTATAATATTGACAGAGGGTACTGGGGCACTATTCCAAAATAAAAGTTTAAATTGTATCAACATGCTATTTCCATTAGCCTATTATTTTTGGCTGCCAACTTGCCATTTTAACACTTTTATTGCTTCATGTTATGATTTCAGTTTGAAATTTTTGTAGTTCTTGGACAACTAACTTGAAATAAGACAAAATAATCGTAGCTAGTTAATGGTAATAAAGCCTTTACTGTTATTGGCTTAACAGAAGTAAGGGGGATGGGGAAAAGTATTTAATTAACATTTATTTGAACACTTAATGATTTCTTACTTTGTGAGCAGCCACACTGTAGTATTTACATAATTGTTTTGTCTGTTTAACGAATGAACATCAAATTCAACCTTAATAACACAGAAATAAAATTAATTTTGGATCAAATTTATTACTGCATTTTAAAATTGAAGTAATCATGATATATTTATTGTTGACTCTCAAGTGTATTCAGTGTGTATTCAGTTTAACTTAAAGTATTATATTTAATCAATCTCAAATATTTAATACTGTATGAGTACTTCAGTCTGTACCAATTATCCATCAAGGTTTTGTAAGGTGTTCCTGCTGTGCAGTGGTAGGCATCTGCCCAGAAGGTGGTCCAAGGAAGAATAATTTGTGAACTTGCAAGAGAGTGCTTGGTGCGCAATGTTCAATGGTGTGCATGGTCAGCGAAGGGTAGTGTGTCTGGTCTGTTGTGTTGCATGAGACATAAGAAATCTTAGAAAATATATACTTGTTCTTAAAGGCCCCGGAGCCTGCAACATCACTAATCAAGAGGCACAACCCAGTAAGTGATACCATACAGACCAAGGAGCACCCCAAACAGGTCAGGGACAAAGTTGTGGAGGACTACAGATCAGGATGGGTAATTAAAAAAAACTGAAACCTATATCCGAAAAAATATATATACACATAAAAGTCACAGAGTATTTGATTTTAAAATGGTGGACCTACTATACTGCTAGTAGATACAAAGAACACCATTGCTCTGCAGAAAGTCAGTGTATGTGTGTGTGTGTGTGTGTGTGTGTGTGTGTGTGTGTGTGGAGGGGGGTCTGCATTGTCTACTTGCTTTGTTACAGGACCTGTGAGAGGTTGGGTTGGTGCATCTTGCCCAAGGCCTGTCTTATTTGTATGTGTATGTATGTGGGTCTCATCTTAGAGTACATCAGCCAGGCATTTCACATTGTGTGCGGTGCCAGCATCTCCTATCCATCATGGCCTGTCAGACTGCCATCAAACCCCCCTAGATGAGCCTTCAGCACACTGATCCTATTAATCCCAGCTTCCAGCCAGCCAGCACCTTGTACCATAGCAAAGGGAGATAATAAAATCATATCGGCAAATCACAGAACCCCTCTCAGGGCAATACGGCAGTATTAAAGTCATATTGACTTTATTTATTTATTTATTTTTTCTGGTCCTTGGGGTTCACTTGTGAATTAAAAATGTGTGCAATTTTCACTTTCATCTTCACATTATCTGCCTTGACTTCCTTTCGCAGTCACTCATCTGTAAGAGTCACAGAAAGTGCTAGAATTATTTCAGTTCCCTCATTGATTCAGAAGGGTTTTTTTTGTGGGAGTAGATTGGAGTACATATATCCAGTGTTTTTGAAACAATATACAGTATATAGTTTGAATGCATTAACAGGCTGTGGGGTCTTGATTGTCGGCCTCAGTTCCTCTGTATGAGAGTACTTATTTGTGATGGTATTGAGTTGTAGCTTGACCTACTAAAATCACTACCTGGCAGTGATTTCTCTTTATGTGTTTCTTTCGTAAAGAATAGCAGAACTATTATAAAGTGAGTTGGCCTTTTTTATACTTGTAAATACTTTTCCTGTAATGAAAACAACCTTGCCAAAGTTAATGATTATTTTGCCATAAATCAGTTATTTATTTATTAATTTTACATGACCATGCAGCTATCAAGCTGATCTTAGCTGTGTTTCTGTTTGAGTGAATTCCTCAGGATGGGGGTTAAATGATGAGATTTAGCTGCTTTTGCCTATCCCAGCCAATACTGAGTGAAGGCGGAATACACCTCGCCAGACCATTTCAGTGCCAACACACACACACACAACCATTCATACTCACATTTACACCTAGGGGTAATTTGGAACTGCCATTTAGACTAATGTTCATGTCTTCGGACTGTGGGAGGTAACTGGAGTACCCGGAGGAAACCCACGCAAGCATAGGAAGACTATGCAAACTTCACACAGAAACGCCCCAGCTCAGGATTCAAACCCAGGACGTTCTTGCTACGAGGCAGACGTTCTAATAGCAAGACAGCACTACGCCACTGTGCCGCCCTGTGACATTTCTGTGATATCCACATTCATTCATTCATTCATTCATTTTCTGAAGCGCTTATTCCTAATTAGGGTCGCGGGGAGGCTGGCGCCTATCTCAGCTGACTCTGGGGGAGGGCAGAGTACACCCTGGACAGCTCGCCAGGCCATCGCAGGGCAGAAACACGCTGACGGCTATGC
>JBCNYH010000016.1:4254281-4265138 GCA_039654325.1 Tandanus tandanus
TATACAGTAAAAATAACAATGTTGTACAAGTACAGTTCCACTTTCCTCTTATTCTTTGATTATCCAAGCTCAAGAAACACATCTTATTCATTCCCACCATATTGGATTTTTTTCTGATGGGAGTGTTTGGCCATTTTGGCAAAGTCACCATAATGGAAGTTACGACACAGTATGTGTTTTATACCATGAAGGTGATAACTGACAACTGTCTGTTTGCTTGGGCAAGCGAGCTTCAAAAGTTTTCTTATCATATTTTTTCCTATTCTCCCACAGCATATAATATATGCATAGAATATAATAAAATTATATATAGATATATTATATATTTTCTCTAGAGGGTCCTAATGATTCACCAACCATATAATTGGCTGTCATGAGTGGAGTGGTGTTGTCTGTGTGAATGAGTTTGCAGTATGTAAACTGACACACATTAGGAATCCCCACCCTGGTGGTTCCATATGAGAAATAATGATGTGTATTATTCACAGTTCAGCGAAGTAGCCTCCACTCTGCTTAACTACCATGCATGGGTTAGCATACAGTGGGCAAACAAGAGCGAAGGGATAATCAGCATTCCTAGTGTGCACTTGGCCTATCACAATTATTACATGATTTGTCTGAATACAAGTATTTGTGCTGACCGCACTGCTTTCTCACAGTCATTAGGAATCCACAACCATGTTGCCATCGTTGAGAATGCAGATGAAGTGTTTTCATCAGTGAGACTGAAGCAAATTAAGTGTCAATCTGAACACAAGGACACCATTTAAGAGTGTGTGTGTGTTTGGGGGGATATAAAAGCATTTAACTACACATACTAACCACTGTGTACATTTTCGATTTCATAATTTTATGTTTGCACCAATATCCAGGTGAGTGTAATTCATCTCAAAACTTTTTTCAAACAGTCCACCCATGTCGTGAGAAGGTCGCAAATTTGTCGTTTTGCTTGAAAATTACTCGTTTTCCGTTCGCAAGGAAAAGAGACAAGTTTAAAAAAGTTTGAGACTTGCTGGCATCTGCCATATTCCGTGAATTTTGCCATCATTCATATTTTATTCGCATTTTATTCACGTTAATAACGTGTGAATAAAAAGTAAATGGTTTGAGAACAAAAGCCAAAAAAAGCAACTGATTTACAACAGGAGAGTCACTTTTATTCACCAAACCAATCACAAATTACTCACAAATCAGTCGCAAATTGTCACATGACTTTCAACTTTCGCACAATACACGTATTTAGGCTGCAAAATATTCGCTTACATGTGGAGTTGCAAAACATCTTGACTCGGATTTCAAAATTCCCAAGAAATCGCAAAAAATTCAATTTGCGTCAGTCGCTTTTCTGTCGCACCTTTAGTGTGATATTAGATCACTAACATCAGGCCAAGCACCTTTAGATCCCTAACATCAGGCCAACATCTCAATACTTCAAGATTCCTTTGGCTGTGTACATAATTGAAGAAGCTAATTAAAGTAGCTGCTTAACAACGTACAGGATATTCTTCATTGCCCCATGTATGAGTTGAGTGTGAATGGTTATGTGTCTGTTGGCCCTGTGGTGGACTGGTGATCTGTTCAGGGTATACCCCACCATCACTCAGAGGCGGCTGAGCCTCCCCCTGATCCTAGTAGGATAATGCTTTTCGGCAAATAAATAAATGAATTAAATGAATAACTTAACCACACATGCATGATACTCTCGGGTGTGGCTGGTAGTGTGTCTGTGTTGGCCCTGAGATGGGCTGCCGAGGTGTTCAGGAGGTACCCCTGAATAAAGGATAAAGCGGTTTGAAGAAGGAAATGTGTGTGTATATGTATATATGAAGGCTCAGCCTCACAGCTAACTAGCACGACAGCCTCACAGCTAAAAAGATCCTGGGTTCAATTCCCAGGCTTGGGTGTTTATGTGTGGAGTTTGCATGTTCTCCTAGTGCTTGCGTGGGTTTCCTCTGGGTACTCTGGTTTCCTCCCACCATCCAAGGACATGCACATTAGGCTAATTGGCTGCTCCTAATTACCCCTAGCTGTGAGTGTGAGTGTGAATGGTTGTGTGTTGGCCCTGCGATGGGAGTTCAGGTGAACTGGTCAGGGTGTACCCTGCCTTCTCCCAGTTTCGGCTGAGATAGGCTTCATTCTTTATTCGACCCTAGTAGAATTAAGCAGTTTGGCAAATGAGTAAGTGAGTGAGCGAGTGAGAGAGAAAGTGAGTAATGTGATTGTAATTTATTTTAATTATACTCACAAACTCATTGAACATCAAACTTATGTTTACTGTAGTATGCAGGTATTTAAATACACCGTTAATTATTTGAACACTACCACTACGCTCAGAAATAATGAAACCATTGTTTGAGTATTTGTTATGTCGTGTGCTGACATATGCGTCAGGGAAAGATATGAAGAAAGTAAAGCCGCCTCTGGCAGTATGGAGATGGAGAGAACAACACGACGGTGATGTGCAAGTTAGAGGTGTGCATTGGGACTAAAAAATAATCATCTCTGGAACAGTTTTCACTTTCATGCAGGCAGGAGTGGGCAACCAGATTGCTCATGAGATGAAAGAGTATATATATTTCGGTAACATCCCTTTTTTTTTGTACTTTGTTCATTGTTTATTATTATCCCACCTGTCAAAGATAAACCCATGACATTATACTGGTTATGTCATGATAGTGAGGCATAGTGGTTAGGACGTTTGCCTCACAGCAATAAGATCCTGGGTTCAATTCCCGGGCTCAGGCGTTTCTGTGTGGAGTATGCATGTTCTCCCCGTGCTTGCATGGGTTTCCTCCGGGTGCTCTGTTTTTTTTTTTATACCTGAGATATGCAGTATAAATAAGCACCTTCTCTAAATAAGCGTCTCTAACCCTGTTCCTGGAGATATACTTCCCTGAAGACTTTGGCTCCAACCGTAATCTTGCCCACCTGACCATCTAATCCCTGACGTAAGCAGTTCTTGATGGTGTGTTAGATTTTGGTTGGCGTTTAAAAGCTGTAGGAAGGTATACAGGACCAGGGTTGTTGACCACTGATGTAGGAGCTGCAGTCACATGAAATACACCAGAATCCATCTTACTTTTATACAGTAAGAAAAGCAATACAAGTTCCATATGAATACTCATTCACTCAGTCTCTCAATCATTTGCCGGACTGCTTGCTGTTATTAGGGTTACAGTGAGGCTGGAGCCTATCTCTGCCAACAATGGGCAAAAGCAGTGTACACCCTAAACAGCTTGCCAGACCATCACAGGGCAAACACACACGCACACCATTCACACTCACATTCATACCTAGGGGCAGTTTAGAGCAGCCATTAGCCTAATGTGCATGTATTTGTACTGTGGGAGGAAGCTGGAGTTCCCAGAGGAAAAACCCACACAAGCACGTGGAGAACAATCAAACTGCAAAGTCCGGGACTGGAACTCAGGACCTTCTTACTGTGAGGTGGTTGTGCTAACCATTACACCACCGTGCCGCCCACTGTAGGAATACTAAATAGAAAATAAGGCGATTTTGCGACCAGGCAAAATGTTGTTTTAAAAAGAATTTCTGAAGACTTTTTACTCGTCTGTATTCAGCAGTATGAGAAGCTGGAAGCGGTTCAGTGGAACTGGTGTTTAAATCCACAGGATTGGAGGCTATAATGCTCTATAGCTCCTACAGAGCCTCACACTTGAGATATTTGCATTATTGTGATAGTACATTTGTGATTTTCAGAGAGAAGAAAGAGCAGACGGAAATGCGATGCTGTCGAGCCAACCAATCACAGTTGTTGCATTCTGCGTCACAGTACACCTCACTGTGACACAGACTGCAACAACTGTGATTGGTTCTGCCCATTGGTGTGAACATGAGTGTGAATGGCTGACTGTCTCTCTGTTAGCCCTGTGATTGAGTGGCCACCTGTCCGTGTTATACCCTGCCTCTTGGCTAAAGACAGCTAGTATTGACCCTACCTCACTAACAACAGGATCACGGTATAAGCAGTTTAAAAATAACACCTTTTTGCATTTCATTTTATATTTTTGCAACAGTTAAGCTGTATATATAATTATGTACCAAATAATAATGATTAGCAGGGTTGGCACGGTGGCATAGTGGTTAGCACATCCGCGTCACAGCAAGATGGGCCTGGGGCGTTTCAGTGTGGAGTTTGCATGTTCTTCACATGCTTGCCTGGGTACTCCGGTTTCCTCCCACAGTCCAAAGACATGCACGGTAGGCTAAGTGACTGTTCCAAATTGCTTCCAGTTGTGACTGTCACTGTGAATAGTAATGTGTGTGCTGCCCTGCGATGGTCTGGCGAGCTGTTCAGGGTGAACCCTGCCTTCACCCCGGTGTCAACTGAGATAGGCTGCAGCCTCCTACCCCAGAACACTGGTGGTGTAGTGGTTATGGTGCTGGGTTCATGATCAAGAGGTTGTGGGCTCGAATCCCTATTTGAACCCTGTGCTAAGAGCCCTGGGCAAGGTCTTAACCATAAGTGTACCTCTGTCCACCCAGCAGTATAAATGGGTACCAGCAAAAATACTGGGAAGGTAATATGCGATGGACTAGTGTCCCATCCATGAGGAGTTAAACTTGTAGTTGCTTCACGCTAAGGAAACTGGGGATACCTCCGGCCTGATGAGCCAGTAGGGTCAGGTTTAAAAGCCCAACAGACTTTACCTGCCTACCTCCTACCCCAGTAGGGTTAAGCAGTTCGGTAAATGAGTGGGTGATGAGTAGGTTGTCTTGCCTGTTATTCCGTATTTAAACACATTCTGAACAAATTAGCAATAACTTGCTTCGGATACAATGCAAAATTTGCATATTACAAATGAATAATAAACTTTTTTTTTCTCTCTTCTGAAAGAAGTTGTTGCTGGAAATTCTGTGCAATTTTGAAAAAATTTCAACCTCACCTATGCTACTAAAATGCTAGTAGTGTGTTTATTTGTTGCCAGCTTCTCACAAATATTGGAAATTTGCAAAAAGATATCTTTACGTCATTTTTTCTCTACAGAATTTCTTACGTAAGTAAGACTCTAAGTCACATCTCTAAGTGCTTACGTAATAACCCTCTTCGTTTTTCTGAAATCCATCATCATGATTTAGAAGGTTAAAGATGCTGCTCTACTAGTAAGGCTAAGAAACAGTGTGTTTGTGAATCGTGATGTCTGAAAACAGATGTGTGCATGCGTGTCTGTGTGTATTGCTGTGTGTGTGTGTGTGTGTGCTCCTGCTGCTTACTTGACTCTTCAAGGACATCCTTTAAAACAGTGTGTCACTGAGTGGTTACAGTATGTGTGTGTAGTAGAGGGAGAGAAAGTGATAGATAATACATATATATATGTATTTTTAGTAGGTACGCATTATTTATTTATTTATTTATTGCAATAACCACTTGTTCCCTCTTTTCCTGTTTCTTAAACACAAAAGTGAAGAAAAAATACCCAGCACACCATAATACTAAGAAACTACAAACCGCAGCGTCTTTTCTTTACACTGTCCCTTGGTGGAAAATTGATTGTAATGTTGACACTAGAGACTCCCTGCATGAATGTAAACCAAAGGTCTCCTCCACAAAGAGCTGCACATTTTGATCTGTTTATTATTAGTCTTAGATTGTTTATATAGGTTGCTTTCCTGGTAATGAGCTGTTACCATAGAAACAATACCGTTCTAAGAAGCAACATATTTCTATAAATCTGTGATGGGAATTACAGAGCTGATATCAGGACTGTGTTGTTATGTGAAATAATCAACATTTTTTTGACCATGCTGTTGAATGTAATCATAAATGTGTGTACCCTGTTACAATATTAAAGAAGTAGATGTTAGAAATGTTCGGCACAGTGGTGTAGTGGTTAGCATGTCCACCTCAGTGCAAGAAGGTCCTGGGATCGAGTCCTGGGCGTTTATTTATGAAGTTGCCATGTTCTTCCTGTGCTTGTGTATTTACACAGTCCTAAAACAGGCACATTAGGTAAATTGGCTGTTCTTAATTGCCCCTGTGTGGGAGTGTGAGTGAATGGTTGTGTGTTGGCCCTGTTATGGATTGGCAAGCTGTTCAGGATGTACCCCGCCTTCGCCCAGAGTCGGCTAAGATAGGCTCCAGCCTCCTCACGACCCAAGTAGGATTAAGAGGTTCTGCAAATGAATGGATGAATGAATGCAGGCATGTTAGAGATGAGTTGTTTTCTGGACAATATGCAGCTGCTTCATGCTTTATCTTTTTTTTTTTTAACTGTATTTACCCAAGTTCTGAATATTCTATTCGAACACCATCTAACACTGACGTCTATCCACAATTTCTTTTATATATCAGGCCAAAAGGAATTCATGTGGGATTTGGCATCTGTCTGAGATTATTTTGTCAGAGGTTTGGTGAAGTGTGAACTGTCAGCCCACTGCAGCTGATGTTGGAAGTTTGGATTTGCATTCTGAAACCACAAACCGCTCTATTTTATTTATTTATTTTTAAAGCGTGTGTTGCTTCGCCTTTGTCACTCTTCCCTCACGTCTGTTGAACACTGCTAAAACTCTCTCCATCATGGTGCTACCTGACAGTCACCCTGACAAAACGCAAGATGCGGAGAATGATTTATTCAAGGAGGGAGACGAAGGCATCATCTTGAGCCACCCCTTTCTATATTATAGTTCTGCACCTGGCTGCATTTTCCCTTGTGGGATTGTCTTCATGCCTTTTTGCTCTTGAGTGCACCCATGTCTCTTTGCACTCAAGTTTACCCCCGTATATATGTCTGTTTCGGAGAAGGGACAGAAAGGAGGGATGTGTGAAACGAGAAAAATGATTCATCTGCCTGCACCTGCTGCCAGCTGAATGTCAGCAAAGTGCTTGTCATTGAGCTTGTGTTCTTTCTTGATTTTTTCGTGATGAAGGTATCCCCCATGATGAGGTTCGAAGTTTATTTCAACATTGCTTTGGTCACTGAGTCGGAGTAAATCATTCTTTTTTATCAGCAGAACATAATTAAGAGCATTAGGCAGGAATATATTTAGGGGCCCGTGGGACTGTAAGCTGACGGATGGGAGGCGTTGTGCGAATGCCTCTGTGCGTAGGCTGGATAAAAATACTTCTTAAAGAAGCTTCACTCCAGTACCTATGTGATCTTTCCCATTGTGCGCTGCATGACAGGAAGGGAAGAGCGCTATTTTTATTTAATACCTAAATAAAAGGCAGCCAACATTTTGGTTTCATTATACACTTGCAGTTTAAAACATAAAATGGCAAATGCCTGCTGAATTTAGTTCATTAAGTATGAACATACCACTATATACTGAAAAACTCTGAGGAAAAAATAGAAATGCGAGTGCTGTATGAATTCAGACTCGGACCATTACATCACTTAAGCTACAGTATATTATTTATTTGAACTTTCTACAATATTATCAAAATATTTACTTTGTCTGCCAACCATTCATTCATTTTCTAAGTTGCTTAATCCTAAATAGGGTCGCGAGGAGGCTGGCGCCTATCTTAGCCGACCCTGGGCGAAGGCAGGGTACACCTTGAACAGCTCACCAGGTCAATACACATACAATCATTCACACTCACACCTAGGGGTAATTTGGAACAGCCAATTAGCCTACTGTGCATGTTTTTTGACTGTGGGAGGAAACTGGAGTACCTGGAAGAAGCCCATGCAAACATGGGGAGAACATGCAAACTCCACACAGACCTGCCCAAGCCTGGGAATCAAACCCAGGACCTTCTTACTGTTATGCAGACATACTAACCACTGTACCACTGTGCCGCCGCCTGTCCGCCAAACAATAAAAATAAATAATTGTAATTTATTTGCATTTCATCAGGGCGGCACAGTGGTGTAATGGTCAGCATGTTTGCTTCACAGGAAGAAGGTCCTGGGTTTGATTCCCGGGCTCGGGCGCCTATGTGGGGAGTTTGCATGTTTTCTGTGTGCCTGCGTGTTTCCTCCAGGTACTCCAGTTTTTTCCACAGTACAAAAACATGTTAGGCTAATTGGCTGTCAAAAATTGCCCCTAGTTGTGACTGTGAATGGTTGTGTGTGTGTTTGCCCTGCGATGGTCTGACATACTATTCAGGGTGAACCGTGCCTTCGCCCAGAGTCGGATGAGATAGGCTCCAGCCTTGCCACGACCCCGGTAGTATTAAGTTCGGTAAATAAGTGAGTGAGTGAGTGAGTGAGTGCATTTTATTTTCTGAACCGCTTTACCCTTTATTACGGTCATGAGGAGGCTGGAACCATTCTTAGCCGGCACCAGACGAAGACATAGTTCCTGAACATCTCACCAGTTCATCACAGGGCTAAAACATTTGCCAAGCACAGGACTTGAGCCCAGGACTCGAGCCCAGGACCTTCTTGCTGTGAGGTGGAAGTGCTAACCACTACACCACCATACCGCTCAAAAAAAAAAGTTTAAGCCCAGAAGCCCATTACTAAGGATGCTGTATTGATTGCACCGCATCACACATTCATGATCATACACATGCTCTTTGTCTTATCTTATTGCTGTATGAACTACTATTTATAGTAGTTACATCTCTACTGCACAGACAGAAGATGGGACAGTTTTCCGAATTAAAAGGACAATCCACAGAGCAGTAGCACACCAACAGGCTGAAATGCACACACAGAGGTCTGATGAGATTTATAAACAGTACCAAGGGCCGTCCTGGACAATCATATGTTATTAGGCAGAACAGTGATAGATTTAGGTGAAGATGGCTTCAGACAATATAACAGAAAGCCCTGGTTTCTGAGAATCATCAATTAATAGCTAATTCATAGCTTTAAAAAAAATGTATCTGCTTGGTAATTGTAAAAAAAGAAGTGTGCACTAATCACTGTAGCAAAGTGAATTAGTGTGAGACATGGGAGAGTAATCCAGAGTGTTATTTATTCTGACAGGCTCTACCAAACATGCATACTCATGTGACATTTCCAGCAAGAAAAATGTCACTGGGGATGTTGAGTTAAATTGTGAGTTATCAGTGAGCTAATAAAGTTTGTAAAATCATTTAAGCATGTGTTCAGCATGTTCAGTCGTTTTTCTATTGATTTGCAGTGACTCTTCACACTGATGCCACTTTTCCATCAACAGAAAACAGGTTCTTGATTCGACCTATTCGGGGCTCTTTGAGCCTTGATGCCTGTTAACAAACCAGCCTGTTTCCACGGGTTTTGACCATAACTATTATAATCAAGCATGCATCATTAACCATGGGTTTTTGTTCTGTTATTAGAGATATGTGAGAACTGGGGCTGGGATTACTATGACCATTTTGTCAGATGGTCTCACCTAAAAATCTAGGTGGAGGAAATATGCACTTGCCTGAAAAACTTGGAAGCTTACTGGAAGTACCTGATGCATACACTGTTCCATGTTCATTTTTATCTCCATAAAAAAATTCATGGTAGTATCCAGTAAATCATGTACGCCTCATGGATGCAGTGGTTGTCTCAGTGTGCATGCGTTAACCAGTGTGCAGCCTTTTTCAGTTGCTCCTTCACTTCCCGTACTTTTAACTCTTTTTTACTTAGCGCAGCAACTACACACGCGCTTTGTGCTCCAGGGATCAGCTGACTGCCCTAAAGCCAGCCGGATGAACGGCCAGACCCACGGACTTACCGGCTGAAATCTGGAGAAAAACACCCCGTGGATGCAGAGGTGGAGGACAGAAGAGGAGAATGAGGGAGGCGGTGAGACAGCGGAGACCTACAGGGAGAAAAAAGTAAAAGCCGTGTCTCCCGTCTATTATAATGGGGAACTTGAGGTCACTGGTGAATAAGATCAACGAGCTGACAGCGCTAGCCCGGAGTCAGAGGGAGTATCGGGAGTGTAATTTCATGTGCTTCGTGGAGACATGGCTGCACCTGGATATTCCCGATGACAACACATCCATTGCTGGCTTTCATATTGTCTGGGCCGACAGAGATTGCACTGCGAGCGGTAATTGGAAAGGAGGATGGCCTAAATAACCCTATTAATAAATAAATAAAATAGGAGCAGAAAGCTGGAGTGGAAACTCCAACATAACAACATGAGAGAGGTTTGGAGTGGTATGAAGACCATCACTGGTTTCAGGCCATTCAACAGCAGAGGAACTGAGGGTGGTGAGGACAGGGCAAACGAGCTGAATATGTTTTTTAACAGATTCGACACTGCAGCTACTGCTCAGCCCCCTTCTAACTCGTCAGGAGCCACACCATCCTTTCACCCTCCCTCTCCTTACTGCACCTCTGCCTCCTGTGATAGAACTGACAATCCTCCACCCGCCTGTCAACTAAACCTATAACCAGGTTCTGAGACAGTTGAAAAGATTCCACATAGGCAAGGCAGCAGGACCAGATGGGGTGAGCCCCCGTGTCCTTAAAGCCTGTGCACCCGAGCTCTGTGGAGTCTTACATTACATCTTCACAATGAGCCTGAGTCCACAGAAGGTCCCAGTGCGGTGAAAGACATCATGCCTCGTTCCTGTACCAAAGACCCCACGTACCAGGATTCCTTCATCACATGGTGTGATCAAAATCATCTGCAGCTTAATGTGACCAAGACCAAGGAACTGATTGTGGATTTTAGGAGATCCAAAACAGCAGTGGCCCCTGTTTCCATCCAGGGCATCAATGTGGAAATGGTGGAGGATTACACATTTCTTAGGGTACATATTGACTATAAACTGGACTGGGTTAAGAACACTACCGCACTTTACAAAAAAGGATAGAGCCATCTCTATTTTTTGAGGCAGCCAAGGTCGTTTAACATCTGCCGGACACTGCTCAGGATGTTTTATAAGTCTGTTGTGGCCAGCGCCATCCTCTGTGCTGTTGCATGCTGGGGCAGCAGGCTAATGGTTAAATATATAAA
>JBCNYH010000016.1:4280883-4288383 GCA_039654325.1 Tandanus tandanus
TGTGTGTGTGTGTGTGTGTGTGTGTGTGTGTGTGTGTGTGTGTGAGAGAGAGAGAGAGAGAGAGAGAGAGTGTGTTGGCTCTCAATGCTCTGGTGAGCTGTTCAGGGTGTACCCTGCTGAGATAAGCACAGCCTCCCCACAACCCTAGTTAGATTTCTTTTTTCCCCTTCTTCTTTCTTTCTTTTCTTAATCTCCTTCTTTCTTTTCTTTTTTACTTTCTTTCCCTCATTCTTTCTTTCTTTTCTTTCTCTCCTTCTTTTCCTTCTTTCTTTTTTTCTTTCTTTCTTTTCTTTCTTTGTTTCTTTCTCTACTTCTTTCTTTTCTTTCTCTCCTTCTTTCTATCTTTTTTTTCTTTCTTTCTCTCCTTCTTTATTACTTTATTTTCTTTCTTTCTTTCTTTCCTTCTTTCATTCTTTTCTTTCTTTCTTTCTTCCTTACCTTCTTTCTTTCTTTTCTTTCTTTCTCTTTTTCTTTTTCTTACTCACCTTCATTCTTTCTTTCTTTTTTTTCCTTCCTAGTACATTGTAAGATATCCTCTTCTGGCCACCTTTTGCTTTGGCATTCATGCTGTGTGGATGTAATACTGGGAGTTATATATTACATCTATTTATTTCTCAGCGGCTCTTTGATGCCAAATCAATTCTCCCATCCTGGACAGATTAATAATGAATGGTGTCTCTTGGTCACGTCACAACCAAGGCGAGGATTTTGTTCATCGTTATTTATTTATTATAGTGTCCTTTGATGCATTTTTATATTTCAACACGATTTACTTGATATTTTTAGGTCTACTGACTGATTGTAGGGGTTTAAATCTTTTTGAACACAAGCCTTATGTGACAGTAAGACATTCATATAAGCAGCAGCACAGATGTTCCCTGGCTCTTCAAAAGAAACCAGCAGTCTGCAGTGTAAAATATTACATGTTTATCTTATTATAAGCCCATTTAAAAATAGCCCCAGTTTTCTAACGGCATGCATTGTGTTTGAAGCGAGCGCGTGCTTCATCATTCATGCGCATGCAAATTTAATCTCAATCTGTCACAGAACCGACCCTCCCTCTTTCAAAAAAGAAACTGTTAAACCTTCTTTGAACCAGCCATTGATGACACTGCATTAAAAATTAACTCCTTTAGCCCATGCCAGGATGAGAGCATTGGCACATCCCATGATGAGAAACGCTGTAATATATTTTCATAATGCATGAACGTTACAGTCTCATGGCAGAAAATGGGCTGAGGCTGTTTATTCGGGATGCTTAGTTTCCCCGCTCTGTGCCTTTTAGATGCTTCCCAACATGATGAAAGGGGAGACACTTCATTTGGATTAAATTGGCTTGCTGTCTGGTCTGCTCTGATAAGGCACTATAAGGCCGAATTATTTAATTATATATGTATTTATTGGGTTATGCTGATTTGCTGCATCTATCCAAATGTACAGAGCTGGAATGCTTTTCACACATGCACAGGTAATGCTGTAGCTTCACATCAGTTCAGCTCAGAAAGCAGACAATGCCTTCATATTGTTATGATTATCATGTAAAGCAATGCGCACACATTCCTGCACCACTATGGGGAATTTCCGAAAAGAAGAGATCCCCAAACCTTAGAACCGTAAGGACCACTGTGGGTCTTTTTATTTCATCTTATGGCAGAATAATACCCACATTAGGAGGCGATATGAGACCAGTCATTTCTTATGAGAGCCCAAAAGCTATAATTTAACATCAGTAACATTAAAGGGGGAAAAAAAAGAAAAATACGGTGTGGGCTGGCTTTGAAGCAGCAAAGCATATGACAGGATAGCCGTAATATTCTCGTCAAAATTAACTTTAGCATCACATAATAAGGGGCGGCACGGTGGGATAGTGGTTAGCACGTCCCATTCACCGCAAGAAGGTCCTGGATTCAAGTCCCGGGCTTGGTGAGGGCGTTTCTATGTGAGTTTGCATGTTTGCCCCGTGCTCATGTAGGTCTCCTTAAGGTATTCTGGTTTCCTCCTACAGTCCAAAGACATGCATATTAAGATAATTGGCTGTTCCAAATTCCCCCTGGGTGTCAGTGTGGCTGTAAATGGTTGTGTATATGTTGGCCCTGCAATGGACTACTCAGTGTGGGGTGCAAAGGTTTATTTATTTATTTTTTTTTTGCATGTATTCTTTACTACACAACCACATGTGCAGGAGATGTTGCTGACTGACAGCTTCAGTACTGACTCTCCATTATACATTTACAGCATTTGGCATACACGCTTATTCAGAGCGACTTACATTTTATCTTAATATCGCACAAACTGTTATATTGGTTGAAAATAGTATTTATACCCCAATAGCAATCAATAATTCATGAGAAAGGAGTGAAAAAAATCTGTTATCTGTGGCAACTGAAATCTTGTAAAACCACCGACCAATTACTGCCTCGCGGTCCTTTGGGAAATATCCAATCAAATGGTCTCGTGTCTCCCTGCTCGTGTGTGACCTTACCATGCACAAACCTGTAGTCAGAGTGAGCCTTCAAGGAGATGCTACTTTCACATTTTTCTAGCTTTCCAGATTACCAACCCCAGCTTTAATGCCTTGGTCAAGGGACCAATAGTGGCAGCTTTGGTGGTACTGAGGTTTGAACTGCCAACCCTCTGATCAACACCCATATTCATAAAGAAAATCAGTTGCTTTACCCTGCATGAGTACTGATGACCGAGAACTCATGCCTTAGTTGAATGCAGTATGCACTGTAGTACCTACATGGAGTTCTTTAGGTCCTGCAGAAATTGTATAGTGCACATGCGTAGTGCCCCATGTAACACCACCCACCTCCCTACCCTAGGCCAGGCCCCCTTCCATATATGTATATGCTAAGAGACTCTGCTTTGTGTCTTTCAATTTTTACTTATAGGGAATCACTCATTTAGATAATTAAACATATTGCTGATGTGGACATATTAAGGCACCAAAGTCTTAGAAAAACATTTGAGGTATCCTTTCAATTAATAAAAAAATTTCAACAGAATTTTTATAATTTTGTGACCCACTGCCTTTAACCACTAAGCCTGCACTGCCCTGTCCTCCTACCTCCCAACGTTATCTTGCATTAGACTGTCATCCTCTCCAGGTTGTTTTCCTTTGTTTGCTTTGTGTTTGCTAACCAGAGTAAGTGGAACCTCATGTAGTCGTTTGCTACTGTAACCTGTCTGCCTCACATTTAGACCTGTGGTGTATTCTGAGATGCTTTTCTGATCAGCACAGTTGCTTGTTTAAGGATATTGCTTAACTAGTAAATAGCCTATATTCCATTATCAGTTCATTTTGGCTGAATTCAGAAGTTTCCTGGCAAAGCCTCCCCAGCTCATGAGCTTAGCATCTCTTATTCACCTGCTTTACATCTTGATTTAGTTCTGCGTCTGTTTAGAGTAACAATAACAAGACTGCCAGATCCAGTCCAGACTGACACGTGTGATAACATGGCAGTGCAACAGTCCGAGACCAGATGTTAAGAAACGGAAGAAGGCGTTTGATTTCACTTACTTACACTTTCATTTGCCAAACCGCTTACTCCTACTTCTAGGGTTGTGATGAGGCTGAGCCTATCTCAGCCGACACTGGGCAAAGGCGGTGTACACCCTGAACAGCTCGCCAGGGCAACACACACAACCATTCACACTCACACTCACACCTAGATGCAATTTGTAACAGCCAGTTAGTCTAATGTGCAAGCCTTTTGACTGTGGGAGGAAACCTGAGTACGCTGAGGAAACCCACACAAGCAAAGGGAGGACATGCCAACTCCAAACAGAAAGGCCCAAGTCCAGCACTCAAACCCAGGACCTTCTTGCTGTGAGGCGGATGTGCGATGTTTACTAATATTATGGTGCAGGGGTCATTGACAGTTGCGTACAAGAGTATGCAAATTATTTCAGAAAGACACTGTGGCTGATTCCATTTTACTTCCAAGCAATAACACTGTATTTCATGTTTATTTAATATACCTGGGAAGTGAACAGTCCCCTTAAAGTTACCTTTGCTTTCCTGACAGCTCGAACGAGCCATTCTCCTCTGTCCTGTCTCATCAATAAAGGGTTTCTGTCCTTACGACTCCCGCCTGCTGGATATGTGTGAAAATCAGCAGGTTCTAAAATAACAGTTCATCTGTTGACCTACATTCCTTCAAACGAATTACATCTGAAAACAAACCTGATATGACTGAGTAAGCACAAGAACCATCCATAGTACAATGATCTTACCATTACAGTGTTCATAAAAACTCTCTGTATTGTGTATGGTCGGCAGTGCATTATTTATAAAGACTTGTTGGCAGTGAGCATAAATCTCTTTGTGCACGCACGCACGCACACACACACACACACACACACACACACACACACACACACACACACACACACACACACACATCCTGTGCTGTACCTATATTAGCCATGTTTTGTTGCACATTAAACAAAGCACAAAGCACAGAACAGGCTGATCTATTATTTACATATTATCTGTGCCTACATGAAAAATGAGCTTACACATTGCCCTTTGATTTTTGCGAGTGCATTTCATCCTGTGTTTTGTCCAATTACAGACGCAAAAGTTGTACTCTCCTTGCATTTTTCATTATTTTACTCAACTCTCATTGCCGCTGAGTGCTCCTTGTCCCTCATGGCAACCTTGCAGCAGCTTATGTGCCTTTGTTGAGTTATTATGAGGAGCAAATCCTTGCGCTGACAATATCTCACTGCTTACATCTACCAAGAGACGCATTTGTTATATAGCACAAGGAGACAAGATGAACGCTCGATTTGCCAATGCATTTCTAAGCAGGAGGGGTAATAGCTTGATGTCCAAAAACCAGAATAAGAGTGCAAGAGTGTGTTTAATATTTCCAGGGAGCATGAACTATAGTGTATTAAAGAGAAAAAAAGGTACACCGGGAAAACATCTGATCTTTTAGATGATCTCAATTCCTCTCCCTTTTTTATCCCTTGTGTGAGTGCTGCTGCAATCTCGTCTCCCGTGATAACAAACGCCCTTGACTATCGCTGAGTGCCTCTGCCTGCCAAGCACAGCCACAATGAGACACACTTCTCTCATCCATGTCCCTGTGGAAACTAGAGGAGTTCAGCGCTCTACTTATCATTGAACTACCATGAAGTACGATGATTTATGGTTTGTCCTCGAGATAATGTACCTTAATGAGAATAAAGTGCGTTCTAAAAATTTGGACGGCGTCGGCAAATACTAGGTTATGATTCTTAGCAAGATAAACACACACAAACACAATTGAAAGTGGTCCCTACCTTCTATTGAATGGTTAATCAGGCAAGTAATCAATTAAATGCATGATTGCTTTTGATTTTAATAGCTCTATCATTTAGCAGGAGGATCTGCTTTGGGCTGTGCTGTTAACTGTTAGGAATAGCTGTAATTAGACACAGCCTATTCTCATTTAGCATGAGCCTGTAAGTAATTAGCATCTCATTCGAAGAGATATTACCTAACTGCTGTATCCATAATATGCAGTAAGTGCATTGTCTGTAATAAAATATAGCTCCGGGAAGATGCGAAATATTCCAAGTTCTGTCATAACTGTTTTCTTGCTGGGAGCCTTCGTGGTTAGCATGTTTGCCTCACAGCTAGAACGTCCTGGGTTCGATTCTCGGGCTCAAGCGTTTCTATTTCTCCCCATGCTTGCATAGGTTTCCTCTGGGTACTCTGGTTTCCTCCCACAGTCCAAAGACATGCATATTATGCTAACTGGCTGTTCCATATTGACCCTAGGTACGAGTATGAGTGTGTGTGTGTGTGTGTGTTGCCCTGCGATGGTCTGGAGAGCTATTCAGGGTGTACCCCGCCTTCACCCAGTGTCAGCTGAGATAGGCACCAGCCTCCCCGCGACCCTAGTAGGATTAAGCGGCTCGGCAAATGAGTGATAGAGTGAGTGTTTTCTTGTCTTTAATAAACATTGAGGAGCTTGAGCATCGATCTTTGTATACGGTACTTGGTTGTCCGTGTTGTTAAATAGTTCAAATAAATAATCTGCTTTTATATTGTTCGAATTGATTCTTGTCTCTATGCTCGGAATATTAAGAGCTAGATTTGAGACCAGTGGGGAAAAGTCTATGAAAGAACTTTTATTAAATGCCTCATTTAATCTTTATTGATATCACTGCTTTTGCCATAGAATAATAGCTCGGATAAAGCTAAGAGAGACCCAGGGACTGTAAGAGAGTAGAAGACTGGATTCATGGCCTAATGAGCTAACTTGTTCACGTTGAGGTAGCATTGCTCTGAACTGATGCTTTCCTTAATATCTATATTGGAATCTGTCTGGTGAATACTTGAAGGACTACCGGCTTTCCCTGTAATGCACACATTCAGCTCGGGGTACACAGGTGTGCTTCCTGCATAATGAAGAGACTCACAAACTCACTGAGCAAATAAATCATGCTGATGTTGATTCTCTGCTCCATCTGCTTTCCGGGTTATTTTACCTTATATGGTGCAGTGGTTTGCATAAGTATTCACCCCCCTAGAATTTCCCCACCTTGTTTTGGAATTGAAATAGACTTAATTAGGATTGTATAGGAAGAGTTTCCTCCAAATAGATCGGTAAAGTTAAAGTATTTTAATTCCAACTTTTTTCTTTTTTTTTAGAATTTGTTCTTTTTGTAGTTTTGCTGTTTTATTCTTTATTTTTTTTACCTGTGTCTTCTTATTAGTTTGTGACACTCATTCATTAATTTTTTTAAGCCACTTAATCCTAATTAGGGTTGCGGGGAGGCTGGCGCCCATCTCAGCCGACTCTGGGCGAGGGCGCATTACACCCTGAATAGCTCCCCAGGCCACACACACAACATTCACACTCACACTTATGGTAACAGCCAGTTAGCCTACTGTGCATGTTTTTGGTCTGTGGGAGGAAACCAGAGTACCTGGAGGAAACCCACGCAAGCACGGGGAAAACATGCAGACTCCACACAGAAACGCTCGAGCCTGGGAATCGAACCCAGGCCTTCTTGCTGTTAGGCAGACGTGCTAACCACTGCGCCACCGTGTCACCGGTTTGTGACACTGTGTATATGTATTCCTGGCTTATGTTTTCGTCATGAGTGGCACGGTACCGTAGTGGATAGCACGTCTACCTCGAGTCCTGAGCCTGAGCTTTTCTTTGTGAAGTTTGCATATACCCCGCCTTCACCCAGTGTCAGCTAAGGTTCCATCCTCCCTGTGACCCAAATAGAGTTTAAGTGGTTTGGCAAACGAGTGAAGAGATGAGACGAGTGTTTTCGTCACGCAGTAATTCTTGGTCCTCTCATGTTGTGAGCTTTTCGTTGTGCCAGTTTCCTCTAAACGGCATCATTTAAATTAATATTATCTTAGCTGACTCATCTCTTTTGACCATGGATTAAAAAACAATAAGAAATTTTAGCTTTAAGATCTCATCTCACTACCAGCACGGTTGCGTAATTCTTAGCATGTCTGCCTCAAAGCAAAAAAGTCCT
>JBCNYH010000016.1:4293383-4300209 GCA_039654325.1 Tandanus tandanus
GTAATCCTGAAAAAACGTCGACCAATCACTGCCTTGCAGTCCTCTGGGAAATATCCATTCAAAATGCTCCTGTGCCTTCCTGCTTGTATGCGACCCTATTGTGCACAGACCGGCAGTCAGAGCACATGTGATGGAGGGGGCGTGGCTTTGGAAGGGCCTTCACGGGCAGGGGAGGATTTAGTCAGAGTTTTGAAAAGATGCCACTTTCAAATTTTGCTAGCTTTCACCAGCTTCAACAGTACTCGTCATCTCACTGTGAGTCCCAGCATGAACCCAGTGCATGCTCTATAAATATAAGAATCGCGCCATTTGAGACACAGCTTCTGTATTTTGTTGTTTCCAAGCATGAAATTCTCTAACTATACATCATGAAGATGAATTATTCTCTAGAAGAGCATATTGAGCCTCTGTATTTTTTCTTTCATAAAATAAATACAAAGCACAAAGTCTTGACGTCAGCGTTTAGGTTATTAACCTGTGATTTTGTGTGATATTGTGGCTTTATTTCTGAGCTGAGAGTTATTCATCGTAGCATGCAGCTCTGTCCCTGGCACTGCCTCTGTGTCTTTGTATTGTAAAGGCTGGTTGACTATGACAGAGCTGAGCTGTGTAGGTGACCTAAATTGCAACTGATGTATTGTAGAAGGTGTATACCAATTAAAGTTGAAGATCCTCACATTGTTTTGTGCCTCTGAGTATAAATGTGGGAGTGAATCGACTTGAAATCATGTCTGTAGATGGATGTCATGTTTATGCCAGAACTAATCCGCAGCAGGCCAAGCAGACGAGCGATGGAAGGGAAGGAACGCCCCACGGGTCACGCAGCAGCAATATTCTGCACTCAGTACTCGATGATGCAGAACAAGGTCAAAGCAGAACATATCCAGCACGTCCTAATTTTCATGCAGGTTTTTATTTTTTATTTTATTTTTTTCATCTGTGGTTATCTGCATGTATGAGTGAAAAGTTAGAATTGCCTCAAGCTTCCTGACTTCTATGGCATCCTCATCCAGACTTTTTATACATGTATACTTTCCAATACTTTCAAACCAGCAATTTTAAGGCCTCGTGTATATGTGAAAACTTCATTAACTTCTGTCATGACCTCGTGAGGAGCCGAGCCATTGTGTTTAATTGCACAGACTGCGGGTTGATCAGGAGCATGGCATAAGTGTGACAAAAAAGTGTGATTTGGATTAAATTTATTCTGAATCTAAGGTTAATGAGCGCCAGTATAATCACTGCCTACAGAGCCTTCCTGCTGCTCCATGTGCTATGTGGTTAGTGGCTGCATACATGCGTAGTGCTCCAAGACTCTAATGTTACCTAAAATGTAATGAAATATATTGTAACCATGGAAACAACTTTAGGATTGCAGACTGCACCACACACACACACACACACACACACACACACACACACACACACACACATTTCTTTAGTGCCAACGGATATACACTTCTGATACTCAGTGATATAAAGATTTGAAATTCTTATTATCAGATCATTAAGATGCACTCAGGGTGATACAGTGGCATAGTGGTTAGCATGTCCACCTCACAGCAAGAAGGTTCTCTGTTCAAGTCCCTGGCTCGGGCATTTTTTGTGTTAAGTTTGCATGTTCTCCGTGTGATTGTTTGGGATTCCTCTGGGATCTCCAGTTTTCTCCCACAGTCCAAAGACATGTACATTCGGTTAATTGGCTGTTCCAAATTGCCCCTAAGTATGAATGTGCACGTGAATGGCTGTGTGTGTTGTTCTTCGATGGGCTGGTGAGCTGTTTAGGGTATAGCCTCCCTTCGTCCAGTGTTGGCTGTGATAGGCTCCAGCCTCCCCGCGACCGTAATGCTGGGATTAAGTGGTTCGGCAAATGTGAGACAGAAATGTGAAGATACATTCATTTGGTATCATCATTGAAACAATTAACAAGTATTCAACACAGGTGAGGTGGATATCACTTAATATGATGATTCCTACTTGATGACTTGGATTCTTTTTGGTGGATGACCATTCAATTCAGGGACATCCACCAATCCTGGGGTGAATAATCGTTATAGTATATACTGCATGGGAACATTAAAAGCAAAATAAATCAAGATTTTTTACGTTTATTTTTTTTAACGTATTTTTACAGGTAAGGTGAACTCCAAACACTCTGAGAAAACCATTAGCACTGGGTCGCTAAATGCTTAAAAAAAAATATGCAGGGTTTCAGTATATTCTACCCAAAAGCATTTTTAAAAATCTGCTCTGTAGTAGTTTTTTTTTTTAACTCATTTAAAATTTTACTATGCACTAAATAACATAGCAAAAGAAAACTATAAAGAGACCTTCGTGGTAATTTTTCCATTTTAAAGCATGAAAATGATGACACCACGTGCTTCAAAGGACCGCGACAAACCACGAGAGTCCCTCTTTTTGATTCAAGTATTAGCCAATCAAGATAGTGTTCCTGTGTAGTATACCGAATTGCAGGTAGCTTTTGGAGTTACTTTAAGTGGCTGATCTTTTATTTTTCTTAACAACGTGTCAAAAAAAACAAAAACAAACAAAAAAAACAGATTGGCTGCTGTTTCAGGCTCACACATGTGTGGTGAGTTAGTTCTTAGCCAGAAATTGGATAATAATATATCAGTAGGCATAATGTTGCAAAAAACAAAACACACACACCAAAAAAAAGAGCTCTGTTTAGGTGGCTGGAGGGAGGAACAAAGTGATGTCTTAGTCTGAGACCCGCATTATTAGGGGCTTTGTCTCAGTTTGGCTTGTCTCAGTGGATAACACTGTCACCTGAAAGCAAAAAGGTTCTTTTTCTGCTTGCATGGGTTTCCTCCAGGTGTTCTCTGGTTTGTTCCCACAGTCCAAGGACATGCACATTAGGTCAACTGGCTATTCTAATTTGCCCTGTGAATGTGTGAGTGTGAATGACCCATTAGGATTGCTGAAGTGTCGTGCAACCATAGTGGTATTCTCAAGCTTGAATAAATCGGGAAGGTTGTGTCGGGAAAAACATTTAACGTAAAACCTGTGCCAAATTAAATATGTGTATCATAAACTGGTAAAATAAAAAGGTCCTACTCTCTATTTTTTGTTGGACTGCCTTTAATCTTGATTATGCTGGGTTTACACTGGGGCACTTCGCAATTCAAAAAAGCATGGAGCTCCACGATTTATGAGCATGCTTGGAGCACGATTGGGGTATAAAAAGGAGGCAGGGAGCATCCCAGGGATGAAACTCAAAGGAATCATGTTTCCAAGTTCATCAAGATCCCCTACAATAGTGCATCATGGTCTGTTACGGTCTGTTGAGCTCTTCTGTGATCTATTGCGCTCAATCATGATTCAAATCGTAATACATCGTAATAATCACGGCAAAATTTTTGACAGTCGAAAACATCATTTAACATCATCACGACTTGATTCCATGAATTCTCACGCTCCCCTCAATTCTCTGTATACCCAAGGTTACAGCCTGTAATTTCCATGGCATTGTTTCACTGTTTAAAAAAATCAAACCACTTCATAAAGTCTTCTCCAGCACATCCCATAGGCTTTCAATAGGGTTAAGGTCAGGACTCTGTGGTGCCAGTTATGTGTGAAAATGATTCCTCATGCTTTCTGAACCACTCTTTCACTATTGGAGCCCCAATTTTATCTGTGGCATCAGTGAAGCAAAAGTCCACTGATGTGATAACCTGCTCATTCAGTACTTTCAGGTCATCAGCTGATTTCATTTTATTGCTTCATAATGTTGCTGAGCCTCGACCTGACCAACTAAAGCCAAAATTTCATGGACATTACATGCTGTAATCAATACTAAAGGCAGTCCAACAAAATATTAAAGCGCACTTCTTTTTAGAGGGGTGTTTAATCTACTGTGGCGAACATGAAAACAGGAACAGCCAAAAAATGATAATGATTTGTGAGGTCTTTACTGTGTATACTGTTGTTTTAGCTCAAAAAATTTAAAGGTAGAGAAGTCAGGGTGCATGCAGTTAAACAATGAAATGAAATATGCAAAACTTCTAGATATCATGCAAAAAGATATTTTATGTAAATTTCTAAATATACATTCATTAAAATGAATAATAAAAAATAATAATGAAAAAATTCTAGATATAATATCAAATATTATATAAATAACAATTATTCACTGAATGTGATGTAGATATCACCAAATATTCTCTGAGACAGAACACAGAATGTGACTATAACCCACCTCACTTTCGGTGACTAATTGCTTTGGTATCTGCTTCATGGTTTAGTTTTACATTTTTGAAGTGTAACAGTGCTCACATTCCCTCTATCAAAATGGTCCTGTGTGCTCCAGTTTAGCATCTTTTCAAACTCATCCAAAGTTTTAGTATATAATACATGGGAACCAAAGAAAAGCAAACTACAGTGATTATCCTGAGATAGAGAACCAGTCAGATTGCTCCTTTCCTATGTAGTATATACTAAACTTGAATAGTTTTAGCGTAGTTTTGAGCTTCTAGTTAAGCACTTCTGGAATTTTTTGCAATCAGGGACCCCTAAAAGGAAATCCATGGACAACCTCAGCCCAGGTTTATTATTAAACTACTTAAATATTAGACTCATTATATATTATGTTCATTATTTCAATAGGGACAATATTTTTTTATTTATTATTTTTTTAGCTTGGATTTAGTGGTAGATTCTATAGGAGTTTGTAACTGCTTTACTTCTTAGCCAAATCATGCTTTTTTTTTTTTTTTTTTTAAATGTTTGATGTATATTTGATGTTCTGTATATGTAGAACTTGGTGCTGCTGCCATTTTGTCCAGGGCTCCCTTGAAAAAGAGATCTTGTAATCTCAATGGGACTTAGCTGGTTAAATAAAGGTTAAATTAAAAAACAAAAACAACAAAAAAAAGCTTGTTTATTCTTACACTTTATTCTTCCACAACCGAATCCAGTTCAGTTTGACAGCCATTTAATTGACATCCTCAATATTATAATAATGTAATAAAACCATCAACTTTGCTAGTGTTATGTTCACAAGTAATTTTCACAAGTATAAAATGATAATAATGCACAGATCCTTTGTCTATGCTTCACTTAGAGGGCCAGTGTTCTAGTTAGTATGGGGGTTGATGGTGGGTGACTCAGGATTGGATGCTGTAACCATGTTTTAGATCATTTTTTATTTGACCTTTTCACTTTTGTTGCTGTAGTAAAGCCTGTATGTTTATTAATGTCATGATAAATGCACAGATTTGCAGAAACTCTCAGTAAGAAACTCTCTTGAGGCAGTTTTGCCTAAAATTCTTTCTGCAGCAAAGTAAAAAAAATTTATTAGTATCAAATGAGGCATATTTTCATATTGTAAAGCACGTCTGGTTTATTTATATGTTCATTTTCTAGTAAAAGTGTGTTTTAGTACATCATTTTATTACAAACTAAAAAAATAAAAGTCCTGGAAGTCTAACTGCCTAAAAGCCTCTGATCAGTAATTCTGAACTCGCCCCTGAGAGGATGTTAGGGACAGCAGCTATTTTTGTATTTAACTTTTGAATAGAAGTCACCTACAGGGCAGGATTACAGTCCAAACTATGGCAGGGAGAGGTTTTATGCTCCCTTACCACGGATTATGGGATATCTAGCATAAAACCTTCCATCCCATACCCCTTGTGCAGCTGCTGCCAGATGCTTTCTATAACATCTTTCTTTTTTCTTTGGGAAAGAGTAAGACAGAATGTAGATGAAGTTAAATACTCATGCCCTGATTAAAGCTCGTGTATGATAATCAACTTATGAAAGAGGTCAACATTTGCATGTAAAATCATCTGACATTTCCTGGATGAAAACAATATTGCTGTAGCTACATCAAATATTATAGACTTGTGTTTGTGGATGTTTTAATTGGGTTACGGATCACAGCAACACACAAACTGGATACAGGTCAAAGCCGTGAAGTGAATTTTGCAGCATTGAGAACGGATGCCATGTGCATAGTCAGTTCTGTATCATTTCCTGCTTTTAAGTGTCACTAATTATTAGAATGTGTAATTACCAGGCTAGCTATTGAAAGCAATGGATTATTGATTAATGTATAATCTTAAAAAGCCTTTCATCAATCATGCTAACACGCGTGCCATTCTCCTGCTGAGTGCCTAGGTGATGAATTCAAGAGGGGTTTCATTTTTTTAAAACTCATTCTTTAAGGTATCCCGCAGTGATTGGACAAGGGTACTAAACACTCGTTTTAATTTCGGGTTTGTCTCTTTAAGGACAAAATGGCTGTCATACAGATGACATTTAGGCAGGAGCTGTGCCAAACTGAAAGGACAAAAAGGATAAATATATTACACACAGTATTGTGTGTCTGTAGCAGGCTCTGGTTGTGTTATAGCTTTTATGTATAGTGCAAGAGATAAAGGAAATTTGTGACAAATCACAAAAAAAAAAAAGATGTTAATTTAATAGATTAACTGTTTATATGTAAATATTTTAATTGACCAATTAAGTGTTTCCGGTAGTCCGGTAGTTTAGTGGTTACCATGCCTGCCTCACAGCAAGAAAGTCCTGGGTTTGAGTCCGGGGCTTTTGTATGTGGAGTTTACATGTCTTGAATATTTGATCCTCGGGTGGCATGGTGGCGCAGTCGTTTGCAGTTCCACCTCACAGCACAGGGTACTCCGGCTTCCTCTCACAGTTCAAGGACATGCACATGAGGCTAAATTGACCCTATGTGGAAGTGTGAGTGTGAATAGCTTTGTTGTGTGTTTGGCCTTGCGATGAACTAGCGAACTGTACAGGGTGTGCACCTTAGGCTCCAGCCTCCCCGCGACCCTAGTATATATAC
>JBCNYH010000016.1:4312855-4323217 GCA_039654325.1 Tandanus tandanus
TATATATATAATTATTATATAAATAAATATATATAATTATTATATAAATATTTGGTATGAGGTTAAAAATAAGCTTTTCCAAAATGATTTTATTTATTCATAATAAATTCAAGCAGTGAATTTTCATGTCTTCTCTGTTGGCTAGAAATTCACTTGACTTGAAGTAGAAACAAAATAACTGTAATAATCAGATAATTGGTGTACAATTAATTAAACAATCAGTTTTAAGATAGATTGTCTATCCATGGCTGGCAGCCAAGAGAGCTTTCTTCTGAGTGTGGTATACTGACCCAGGACACAACATGAGCAGCAGTTTAAAATATGCTTTTGGCTTTTAGAGGATACATTTGTAAAGCAGCGGTGTCACGTAGTCAGAATTACTTCATGGTAGAGAATGGTAGAGAATATTTTCATTCCGGGACACAACTGGCATTATCCTGTAATTGTTCCCGGCAATCCAGTCCAGGTACACTTGAGAGCTTGGAGGCAAAGACAATTTATTAACTGCCTGTCTATAAGTGTGTATATTGTAATGTATGTATTGTATGTACAAAGGATTAAAACTGTAAATGTGACTATATACAGAAAAAGGAAAGCCAGTTGAGTTTGGAAATGTAGATATATAAGATAGACATGGCTTGGGTGGGTGTGACAATGCTAGTTTTATGTGATGAAACTAAGAAAACGTGTGAAGTCAGTTTAATGCACAAAATATTGCTCTAATTAAGATTCGACAAATAAAAATCTAAGAAAGTAAATGTATTACAATGTATTATATTTATAAAAGGATAAATACAAAATTTGAACGAAAATTTCTCCTTGATATCCCTTCTAATAGACACTTTCGCAATACATTGTTTATTATTAATCTGCATTGTAGTTATCTATTTTTAAACAATTTGCACTGAATATCTCATTATCACACTTTATAGAAATGTGATCTAAGTGTTAAAATTATAGTGGTTTGTTACTGTTGTTAGGGGAAATAGGGCTTTAATTTTTTTGCAAATAAAGATAAACGTGTCTAAATTAGTCATCCAGTCCTCTATTCCCATAATAAGGTTTTAACTTAACCTCGCTGTGCTGCATCTCAGGTCCCAACTTAATAACATGGAGAAACCAAGACCCATGCATAAAGTTGTTTTTTTTTTATTTAAGGAAGTCTGTGAAAAGTGATTTCCTTTTATTTCCCAGCAATAGCAGTGGGGAAATTATTTAGGTTCAGTAGGATCTTCCATTGGCTTATGTTTAGTTTGAAGACATCATATCTATAATCATAAGTGAAAGGATGTCACTACACTGTTAAAATTCCAATTTAGCATGGGTTACCCTGCTTATAAGGTAAACCACACACACACACACACACACACACACACACACACACACACACACACACACACACACACACACACATCCATTTGTTGACTCAGTGACTGAGAGAGAGAGTCGCTCACAATAAGCACTTTATTGGTTTTGGTTGTTTCGGGTTGCTACCCAAGAGTACCGTCCAATGATACACAAAAATTTCTTTGCTACAGAACTAATAAAGACTGAGGTCAGCAATCTTACTATTCTCTTTTGCTCACTCATTTGCCAAAACCCTTACTCTTATTAGGGTCACAGGGTGGCTGGAACCTATCTCAGCCAACACCGGGCTAAGGCAGGGTACACCCTGAACAGCTCGCTAGACCATCACAGGGCCAACACACATACAAAGCCATTTACACTCACACCCAGGGTTAATTTTGAAACAGCCGCATGTGTCTTTGGACTGTGGGAGGAAATCCACGCAAGCACGGGCACTTGAAACCAGGACCTTCTTGCTAACCACTACGCCAACATGCCACCGTTTTCTCTTTTGCTGCCATAAATATTGGCAAAAGTACAGTTCAGTCAGCTGTCATGTTGGAGCAACTTTTACTGCTACCTTTTTACTGATTGATAGTCATTGGACCATGTTTTTCAAAAACCGTGCGGCAGAAAATGTGTCTGGTGGCACGCACCAGAGGGTCATGGCCATACTTTTTGGGATATAGCCTGAAACCCAATTACACTTGGCTTATACTTACTTGTGGGGCCGGTGGCGCAGTGGTTAGGGTGCTGGGCTCATGATCAGGAGGTCATGGGTTCGAATCCCTGTTAGACCCCCACCGTGCTAAGACCCCTGGGCAAGGTCTTAACCACAAGTGTGCCTCTGTCCACCCAGCAGTATAAATGGGTACCATTAAAAAATACTGGGAAGGTAACCTGCGATGGACTGGCGTCCCATCCAGTAGGAGTTGAACTCCTAGCCGCTTCATGCTACAGAAACCGGGAGTAAGCACCGGCCTGATGAGCCGAAAACAGAAAAAGCCAAACAGACTTACCTATACTTACTTACATACCCTCTTCACTCCAAATGGTGCATAAGGTCACCACAAGATCTCTCCATTCGTAACAGTTCTTGGCTTTCATTTTTGCCTCTCCCCAGGTCATTCTCAGTTCTCTCATTTTTCCTTTGTAGTTCTGCTCCAGGTTGTCTTTGTTCCTCCTTTATGGCTTTTTTCCTTCAGTGTCCAGCAAGGCTACATTGGTGATGTTTAAGCCTTGTGTCCTGACTACATGCCCTAGTCATCGAAAACATCATTGTTGTGATTGAGGCAACCATGGTGGAAGCTTAACAAATTTGTTGACTTTGTGAGATTTACTCCCATACATCAGGATGGATTTACGGTTGGTGTTATACATTCGGAGTGGCACGATGACTTAGTGGTTAGCATGTCTGCCTCACAGCAAGAAGTTCCTGGGTTCGAGTCCTGGGCTTGGGTGTTTCAGTTTGGCGTTTGCTTGTTCTATGCCGTGCTTGCTTGAGTTTCCTTCGGGTACTCTGGTTTCCTCCCACAATCCAAAGATGTTGTGTGTGTGTTGGCCCTGTGGTGCTCTGGCGAGCTGTTTAGGGCATACCCTGCCTTCACCCTGGCACCAGCCTTCCTGTGACCCTAAAAGGATTAAGTGGTTCAGCAAAGAGGGGGTGAGTGAGTGTATATGTTCTTTACTTTGGCTTTTGGCTTTGCTGTTTTGACTTCAAAATAGCTTGGCATCTTTGAAACCCTGATCAGTGCTGACAAGTCAAGTCAACTTGGCTCAACATAACCTAGGTGGGTAAAGATATCAAAATGCTTAATTTCTGTGCCGGTTGTTGAATTAGGGCACATTTGTGAGTCTTTTTTACATTGATCTGGAGTCATATTTGACTGACAGAGTGACTGAGCCAGGTTTTTTTTTTCATATGTTTATGAATGGCTGACAGGAAAGCTATATTGTCAGAAAAGGCAAAGTCTTCTAGTGTTGAAATCATTTACCATGTGAAACCTCTTCTTTTATTACTGGTGGTCTTTCTCATCATCCGGTTAATGGCTACCAAAAATTAGGCTATTATAATAAATTAGGCTTTACGCCACATGATTATAAAGGTCAGACATTACACCCATTTTCAGAACTTTATTTTTCATTTGGGACACCAGTGGAACACCACAGTATGATTCCCAATCCAAAAAACTTGACAGTTTTTCAGGCACCTGCTTCTCCACCTCTCCCAGCGGATTGGTCTCCTGAAAGCTCTACTCAGTGTTCTTGAAGGCAGACCAGGATGGAAAGAGATACCTCTGTGCATGGGCGGTGCAGTGGGGGAAGGCCAGCTAATCGGAGAATCTGAGCAGTGCATCCTCTCATACTCTCATTCATTTGCTGAACCACTTAATCCTACTAGGGTCGCGGGGAGGATGGCGTTTATCTCAGCCCACACTGGGTGAATGCGGGGTACACCTCGAACAGCAGTGTAAACACACACACAACCATTCACACTCACACTCATTTCTAGGGGCAATTTGGAACAGCCAATTAGCTTACTGTGCACATCTTTTGACCGTGTAAAGAAACCAGAGTACCCAGAGGAAACCCACGCAAGCATGGGGAGAGCATGTAAACTCCATACAGAAATGCCCAAGGCAGGGACTCAAACTCTTGCTGTGAGGCAAATGTGCTAAACACCACGCTACTATGCCGCCCGCTGCATCCTCTTCTTTTCCTAAATCCTTGTTCTTGTCTCAATATGTTATCCAGATCTTCACCAATCCTGTTCAGGAGTACTCTGCGGAAAACTTGACTAGGAATTGAGAGTAGTGTAATCCCTCTCAGGTTCTCACAGTTCCCTAAATCGTCTTTCTTTGCTAGTTTTATGCCTTTTATACCAGTCATCAAGAATCTTGTTCATATCCCAGATGTTGTTGAAAAGGTTGTATAGTCTGTCTGTTGCAGTTACTATGTCTGCCTTTAATAATTCAGTTAGTATTCTCTCTATAGCTGCTGCTTTTCCTTTTTTTATAACTTTTATGGCTTTGGCTATTTCTGCTCTTAATGGTGGGGCAGTGCATATTTTTTGTTTTAGAGTGTTACTTGTTGGCTCTGGTCTATTCAATACAGTTAGGAAGTTCTCAGTTCTGCGTGCTGCCTGTTCCCTCTCAGATGTGATGGTTTTGACCCTCTTATCTTTCACCGGAGGTGGTTGTTTTGACTTCTAACACAGTTCTTTTGAGATTTTATAGACTGTGTTTAGGACGCCCCGTGCTGTAGCTTTCTCTTCGGCCGTCTCTTCTAGGTAGATTCTTTTTTTTTTTTTGATTCCTGCAGCTCTTCTCAATTCCCTGTCATTCTCTTTTTATTCTTTCATTGCTTGTTGCCTCAGTCTAGGTGATTTACAGCTTATGACTTTTCCTTTTAGTTTTGTTCTTTCGTCAGTTGTTTTCTGTGTGCCTGCTGTTAACCACTCATTTCGCTTGCGAAATCCGATGGTCATTTCAGCTGTTTTGTAATACACTGTCTAAATGTTCTCCCACTCTGCTTTAATGAAATTCTCCCCATCTGAATGAAGGTCTTTTAGCGCTCTAACTCTATTTCTTAGCTTGATGGTTAACTTCGTTTTGATTTCAGGTTCTCTGATCAGTTTAAAATCAATGATGTTCTTCTAGGCTTGTTGTTGTTGTCGGCTTTTTTAAATCTCAAATGAAGCTTTGCAACAACTACATGGTGGTTGCTGTTTACATCTGCTTGTGATCATTGCCATTTGCCATTAATAATGATATTGCCAATTTGGTTGTTATTCTAGCTGTTTGGCAAGTTACGAGTTATATTATGTATGATTTTCAGCTTAATTAGTGGTCCTTTAATAACCAGTTCATTAGTTGAGCATAGAATTGCCAGTCATTCCCTATATTCATTTATTTCTCCATAACCTTCTCGCCCCGTAGCACTTTCATGCTTACTGTTCATTCACGACTTATGCGTTTTGATCTCCTGTAATGAGTAGGACATCGTGCTTTGGTGCTTTGCTGATCTGAGTCTAAATAGTCATAGTAGGCATCTTTAACTTCTTCCGCATACTTTGTTAGTAAGCAGCATTAAATGGTGACTGTCCTGGCATAGATGGAATTAAAGTGAGTTCTGTTTAATCTTTCTTTGATGGGCTCCCATTTAACCATGCTCTTTGCACAATGCTTATTCAAAGATAAACGCAACTCCTTCATAACACTGAACAACCAGGGTAGATGATGGTATGACCCTGTGTTATCTTTCCTGATCCTGTCCACCTGCATTTGTGTAATGGCAATTATTTTACTTTTCTACCTTTCCAGCTCTTTGATGACTTGTACTAATATTTTTTATTGTTGTCACAATCTATGCTCCAATCTTGATGGTCTTTTTTGGATCCATGAGATTCTGATTCTTGTTAAAAGATTCCTGAAATGAGTTTTTGCCTTGTATGTTTATACTGCAGCCCAAGCAGCCTATTGCCCCAAGGATGCCTGCAGCAATTTGGTCTCTTGTGTTGATTTCTGTTATACTTAGCTTTTTTAGAAGATGAGCTTATTAGCCACACGCTCAACCCCCAACCTGGAGGGCCAGGGTTGTTTGTGTAGGGTTTTCCTTTTCATACACTGGTGGCCTTCCAAGGTTAATGAGCCATGTCTGCCCACATTTTAAATCAGAGTTTCTCTTCTCCTAGATGGACAGCCTTCCAAGATTATGAGCTCTTTTTGCCTGGCATTTTAGCCTATTTACATTTATGGCATTTTAGCCTATTTACATTTATGGCATTTGACAGACACCCTTTTCAAGAGTGACTTACATTCATCATGTTCATACAACCAAGCAACTGATGGTTAAGGGCCTTGCTCAAGGACAAAACAGTGGCAGCTTCGTGGTACTGGGGCTTAAACTGCCCACCTTCGAATCAGTAATCCAGAAACTTAACCACTGAGCCACCTCTACCCATGGCTGGAGGAAGGTTGATACAGCACCGGGACATATCCACACTCTAATGGGCCTGCACACTGTACCTCTGTGGCCCTTGCAGCCTTGCTCTAAAAGCCCTCATAGCCTGGGGTCACAAGATGTCCAGTGACCATGTGTTGTCGTGAGGAGGCATTATGAGTGTCTTGGTGGTGGAGAGGATATATACAATGGCACACTGCTAGCCAGTGGAACTAACCAAAAGCAGATCATTGCAAGCAAAACTACAACTATTCTACTTCTACCTGAAAAAGTCAAAAATATATAAGAGTCATATATTTTGTTTTATTATCATTATCAGTATCACTCACACATGGAGAGAGGCAGGTGAGGGGTTCAAACAAGGACAATATCTTTGCTAAATAAATTAAAGCAGGCTAACAAAATCAAGAACAGAACTTTTGCAAAGACAGATCTAAATATTAACATAAATTTTAGCCCCCCCCAAAAAAGAGGCTCACCGCTAACTGGACAGGACTGACTGTGTCTATTCCCTCACCAAGAGTTAGTCTTTTTATAGTCTTCGTCATGATCACTAATGAGGTACAACTGTGTGATAATCACAGGGGCTGATCTGGAGAGAGCAAAGGTTCATGGTAAGTGTATTGAACTGGAGTTCTGTAGCAGCCATGTTCTGATGAACCACAGGAAAGTGAGTCAATGCTGAAAAGGAAATTGTCACCATGCCGCTGCTTACGAGGCATGTTAGAGAGGGCTCATGAAAATAATAATTGAGCATACTTTAATATTGAATTATTTGCTGAAAACAAGATTTTAGTGGGAAGTAATTTCATTTTTAAAACGCAATAATTGTGCAGTTCACTGAAAGGAAGGGGTAGGGACTAAACATGTAAAGTTGTCAAATTCTGTACAAATATTAAAGTACAAATAGTCAAAAAACGTACTTAAAGTAAAATGAAAGGCAATCCTTCCAAACTCACCTGTTATACAGGAACATATGTATCATTTCATTATCAACTGGTTTTTACTTTTTTTTTACGTTTTTGAAGTTGCAATCTGCAAAAATCTTTTGGGTAGTTTGCATTAGCCGCTTGCGAGCACGCAAAATCGCGAGAATAGGACGTGAATCCCTGAGTCCATATAAGGTAAGTTAATGGCAATAATAACAGTATTTAGACATTAATGTAACAAATCAGATCCAAACTAGTGAACTTACACAATTTATATGTGATTTTGTTTACATACATCAAACATACAATTCATATGCAAACACGTGACTTTTTGCTATTTGGCCCCCCTTGTGTGAGTTATTCTCTACACGGAAAAAAAAAAAGGTTATATGAAACAGCACAGTTTATTAGAAATAGACATAAACTATGGATGCAAGCTTTTATTAAGTTTGGGTTTATTTTCCTTTCAGGTAAAGTACTTAAGTAAATGTACTTTTTTATTTCTACACCTGCAAATGAAACCAAAGCTAGTTTATACAGCATCATTTTTTCATAATTAGTGCATGTTTAAGTACTTGTGAAGAGGCAGGGCTTCAGTGTTTAGGTGAAGGAACCGCATGACTCAGCTATTCAGATAGGCAGGGGACATTAACTCTATTACCTGGGTGCCGGCATGCATACAGTACGCATCTTCTAGAAATCAAAGTAAATCCAAAATGCAGGTATGCAATTCTAAGATTTATTACTATATTTTAGGTGTTATGAGGTGCTATTTATTGTCATGGACATTCACCCAAGCCATTTTGTTACACAGCCCACTGAATATAAATTTTCCAATTTAAGATCTTGAGCTGAAATCAGGAAAGTTTTGGCTCTCCTTACACTGAATGAATAAGTATGCAGACTACAGCAACAACTACAACAGTTGCAAAGTGCTGCTGCCATGCACTCTCTTTACACGTATTTTGTCATTTCTATTGGGGAAGTGGAATTAAGTAGGCATTAGATGAATTATTAATAGTTG
Organism: Tandanus tandanus; assembly: GCA_039654325.1. Lineage (NCBI taxonomy): Eukaryota > Metazoa > Chordata > Actinopteri > Siluriformes > Plotosidae > Tandanus > Tandanus tandanus. Next base: position 4,321,118 of record JBCNYH010000016.1, read on the forward strand.
CCCGTCTTTATAAAGCCTGAAACCGGATAAATCTGTTATACTACGCTGTGTGAATACACACCCAGACAGCGATGGCAACCTTTGTTAAGATTCCCGCTTTTGAAATGCAAATCAACCCTCTCGATATTATACATATGTCATAATAACATCTGTACTCAATAGCAGCAAGTAGTGTTTGTGACATTTTCATTACTTTTTATTTTTACTGCTTCCAAAAAAGGTCTCCTCCCTGTCACTTATACCAGCTGAATTACTTTGATAATTATGTCAGTGTGGAACAGCATCTGGTTTGCTTATGAAGATGTAACTTACAATTCAAAGAAGGTGTTTTCCCCCAAAGAAAACAAACTGAAGATAAATATTCACAGCCTAAAGCACTCCAACAATTAATATTCAACAAAAGTGAATCCTTCTCAACTCTTTACTCTTCAGATCTTCTTTTCTACAATGGGACTTAGTTAATAGGCTCTAAAGGATCTTCCTTCCTTTATCCAGCACACTTGCAGTCATCGATGGACTATAAAAGCTCAGTTCTCTCTGAGGACTTCAGGCTAAAGTGGACTATCCTGTTTTCTTAGATTTCTGTGTAATTCCAATGGAAAATTGAACAAATGGGCAATTAAATAACACCATGTTCTCTCTCCTAGGAAAAAATAGCATCAAATATGTCACTCCTGTTAAAGGTGATGTAACTGAGCGCGAGGTCTGTACAGAGAGATCTTTGCCTGAGGTCTTCAAGTACAGACCGAGCGATAGCTCTGTCTTTAAGTACATGACATGCAACGCAGGTAATAAGCAGTTTACTTTATGGCATTTTAAAAGGGCGGAGTCTTCATTTATGTTTTTGAGAGCTTTGGTAGTGTCAGAGTTTGGTGGTAGTTCTTATTCGCCGGTGAATTGGGTTACCCAGATTGGGCGGCATTCAGGGAGTGCTTTCCTTACATCGCCAACTATACCTTTCAGCAGTCGTCACAACATCAGCCCTAGTTTTCTTTGTTGTGTTCAAGTTTTCTGTTTTTCAGTATATTGTTAGTGTTTTCGTTGCCTTGAGCTCATTTTGCTTAGTTTGTACTTGTTAGCCAGCGCCATGCTATGCTTCCTTGTTTCACTTGTGGGCGAAGGCGGGGTCCACCATGACAGCTCACCAATCCATTGCAGGGCCAACACAAACACACACCCAACCATTCACACTCATACACACACCTTGGAGCAATGTAGAACAGCCAGTTAGGCTACATGTGCATGTCTTTGGACTGTAGGAGGAAACCGGAGTACTCGGAGGAAACCCACACAAGCATGGTGATTACATGCAAACTTTACTCAAAAACACCCTCAATAAGCCCGGGACTCAAACCCAGGACCTTCTTGCTGTGAGGCAGGCATGCTAACCATGACACCACCATGCTACCATTAATGATACCGCATACCTTATATGAGTTTATATATGAAACTTATAAAGTAATGTAAACAAAGTTTCCTGTGTGTCTGTCTGCTGCTATTCCCAGAATCTTCAGCAAGATATGCCATATCCAGCATAGCCATAAATATAATATCACAGAATTCTTAGTCAGCCTGTGCAATATAAGTCACACCACCTGCTCAGTCACATGATTGCTATCGCTCCCAAACACACAACTGTTTCTCATACACAAATTTATGAAATAACCCAAATTTAATTTCAGAAAACTTTGCATGTAACAGTTTAAGTGTTTATTTTTTTTATTGCTGATATTCATGTTCTTTGACACGTAGCCAGTTCCTTGTCTGTTTAACTTGTATCCAGCTCTTGGCCTCATGGCTGATGTTGCAAGAGGCAATTAAGGCCACTAAAAATGTTTTTAAAAATAAATAAATAAATGCATGGTCACAGATAGAAATGCATTTTAACTCATCACTCTCACTCACTCACTCATTTGCCAACTGCTTAATCATCCTATTGTTGCGAAGAGGCTAAAGCCTATCTCAGCCGACACTGGGCGAAGGTGGGGTACACCCGGAACATCTCTCCAGACCATCACAGGGCCAACACACGCACACACACACACACACACACACACACACACACACACACACACACACACACACACACACACACACACA
>JBCNYH010000016.1:4325683-4337428 GCA_039654325.1 Tandanus tandanus
TATATATATTTTTTTTTTTTTTTTTTTTTTGTGTGTGTGTCCTCATTGCCTACAATAGCATTGTTCAACACATTTTCACCAAAACATTATAAAGAAGTAATGTATTAGGAGCCCTTTTAGACAAAAGTGGTGGTGTATAATCTTCACTACACACTACTGTATCTTTTCACTACATGGTCTGCCAAAAATCACAGTCACCGGCTATTCTACAAACGGTCTTCAAACATTCTTTGTGGTCCTCAATTCTTCAGTCATTCGCCTCCCTCAAGAATTTGGCAACCTGGAGAAAAATACTTGGAGAATACTTAGTAATAATTTGTGATCTTTTCATATAGTTGGCTAGCATCTGTGGCCATGTGACCATCATGTCACTGTGATGTTATATAAAGGCGACTCAGCAAGTGCTTGGAGAACAGTGAGAGAACTGTTATAGTTGCCAAATTCACCAAAATGTTGCTGACTGTTTCCAGGGATTCACCAACTGTTTGTGAACTGTTTGTCAGCTACTCAGAAAAATATTGCCAAAAAGAAGCTTGAAGGCCATCAACAAATCGCCAATTAGTATCCCACCGACTGACAAAAACTTGGTGCATAGTTCAAGTTGTCAGAAAAGTGGCAAACTGCTGTTGCCAAACATTTATAGCTCAGTGAGATACTCACCTTAACTTCCTTGTTGCAACTGCTTGTGTAGTGTGAGTCATTTTGCAATGCAGTTTTATCAGTTTGTGTGCTGTTCCAGATGTTCCAATACTTGTAAGCATATCTGATATTCTTACTGAAGAATTCTGTGGTGAGCGCCCCAACATTCAGTGAGCAACATAAGCACAATAATATTCCTTCTATAAGAAATATTTAGCATTTCTTATCCAAAATGTGGATTAACAGCAAAAGCAAAAAGATTCCTGGCACTGCCCTGTATAAAATATATCTATTTACACTACAGATCCAGACAACCTTGCTTTCTGCATCTCCCCAACCAATCCATCACCCACAGTTTTCTCTTATTTCTCATGTTTATATATAAAACAGCACAGAAACAACCACCTCAGACAGTTGCTTGAGACAGCCACACGCTAGACAGCTCTCATTATTATTTTCATGAGAAAGTGGGATTTAAAGGTCAGACACACTTCATCTGTGATTTCTCCAGGTGAAAGGTCATGGAAGCCCAGTCTGTAATCACTGTCTGTAATGTGTACACTGCTGCATTGACAAAACAATAGATAGCAACTGGTAAGTCATGTAGTGTATGCCGTCCAGTGATACCGAGATTTTAAAATTTATGTAGCGTGCACTTGAGCTGGAAAACAAGACATTCATGAAAGAAAGTGTGGGTGTTTGTTTTTTAATGTGCTGCTCCTTTGGTTTGTGAAAATATAAAATAAAATATCAGTATCTGTTTCTTTTTTTTTTTTTTTCAGTCCCTCCAAAAATTGTTAACTTCTCAAACAACTTGGTGGTGAACGAAGGCTCTAACGTCACCTTGATGTGTCTGGCTAATGGCAAACCAGAGCCTGCAGTCAGCTGGAAAATGGTGTCCCATACCGGTAAGGGAATCCACTTTCTTTGATAAGGTTATGCAGTTCATTTTTAATGTTATGCAGTTCAGAAAATTTCAGCCCAGATCCAGCTGTGATCCTCCTGCACAGTTGGTCATGGCAATGTTTGAGAATAGTAAAAGTGTACTGAAGGTGTTTGTGACATATCTACTCAATTTAATATTTAAATCCAACTGTTTTTAAAAAGAAGCACTGCCCCTTCAGCTTATATCTTTAATATTTATGTTACTGCGGCCCCTAATGAGGTGTCACGCCCCTGTGTGGCTGTAGTGATGAACAGAGGCAAGAGTGCAAAACAGGAACTTCTTTTATTTGTAAATCAAGCATTTATATTAACAACTAAATCTCTCTCAATCACTTACTCATTTGCCAAACCGCTTAAACCTACTAGGGTCGCTGGGAGGCTGGAGCCTCTCTCATTATTCTAATTGGCTGTTTCGAATTGCCCCTAGGTGTGATTGTAAATGGCTGTGTGTGTGCTGGCCCTATAATGGACTGGCCAGCTGTTCAGGGTGAACTCCGCCTTCGCCCAGAGTCGGCTAAAATAGTCTCCACCATTCCTGCGACCCTAGTAAGATTAAGCGAGAACCCCCCTCACCTTCGGGGAATAATTGTTAATAATACATCATATTCAAACATGGTCGCAAACTGAACTTCATTGAGATACATTATGTGTAGGTGTGTGTGTAGACATTTCAAATAAACTGGGTGGTACGTTTGCCTATCAGCATGCAGCACAGAGAAATCAGCTCTGTCTCAGCCTGTCGGTTCGTCTGCTGCACTCTGTGTGGCTTCATGTTATCAGGGGAAAAAAATACATTTTAATGTTTAATGATTCATGTGCATCTATTGTCTCTACCTTTGTGTCAGTCCAATAATCTAGTAATTGAAATGTTAATATGACATCCATGTGCCTGCCGTTTTTTAACAGCTTTGATAAGCTCTATTATAATACAGTACAGGTGTCTGGCAAAGCTTTTTACAGCTTATATTAATAAAGATCAACTGTCACATTTAAAGCAGAGAAAGAAAACATCGTGTTCATGATGTACATGGTTATAGGAGAAGACTATACAAATGATGGCATAAATTAACCTGCATATAATTATACAACAGAATCAGTACTATATCCACTAATACCTGTGTTTTACCTTATATATGTTCTTTTGAAATCAGTATTATTCTTCACACACAGTGTTTTCATTTAAAGTGAATAGCCTATGTGTTTTATCTTCAATTCTCAGTTCTTTTTGGCTGAATACAAAGGTTTCCCAGCTCATGGGCTTAGTATCTCTTATTCATCTGTTTTACATCTTGTTTTGGTTCTGCATGGCAATCCGCCCAAATTCAATACTAACCATTATATCACATTTGTAGACTTGATGTTCATTTACTGATACTAACAACTTCAACATATATATTTATATTTAACTATTTAAAAATATTAAGGAATTGGTAGCTGCTGTTGTTGATAATCCAAGTCCATAGCAGAGCTCCTGAGCATAACACCATAAACAAGGAACATGACTTGGATGGTGGTCCTGTGTTCGCCTGTACCCACCACAGGAACCCATGTCGCTTAGTTGATGCTGATTGGCTGTTATATATTGTTGACTTTCATGAGGACGGGCAGTAGCATATAAAAAACAGATTTACTATTAGTAAAGAATCTGAACCCTAAAAAAATAAAGGCTCATACACCACCACTCAGACACGCACACAATAAAAAACACAATCTAATGCAGGTATGCAGACAATTTTATGTTGATAGTTGATGACACAGGGGAGACTTATTTATTTATTTCCTACTGGACCAAAGTTGATTCAGCCCTTAAAGAAACCACGCTACTCATAACACCAGCCTCGGACACCTATCAGTAGAAACATCTATCAGGAGCTCTGCCTTTAACCAGGGCCCAAAGTTATATATTAAGTATTAAAACCCATTGAACTTAAAGTGAGATTTTATAACATCACATAGGAAATACACCACAACAATGAAGTGTAGAGAAAAATGTATGGAAATTGTGAAAATATTCATCCTTGTTGCACATTGCAAGTTACCAGTTGCCATCTATAATCATCAGAGTGCAGTTTAAGAAGCATACAACTGCAAAGCTTTTTTGGGAAGTATCCAGAGAACAGACCTAACTAAGCAACTTTACGCCCAGCACAGAGTGAGTTTGCCTGAAACTGGAGATTCTGTTGTCGTCGACTGAATATTCTGAAAAAAGCCTCGTGTGCAGGCACAAGCAACTGGATATTTTTTTTTTGCCAGCAACAAGCCCCAAAAGTTTTGACGTGTTCGATTTCAAGCGACTTGAGATCCAGATACTGAGTTACCAGCAACGGAAGTTCCTCGTATGCGGGATATTCAGATCCTCAGCCAGGACACTGTGAACCAATCAGCAACAGAGTCTTCAGTTTCAGGCAACTCAAGTCTCCATGGCGTAGTGGTGAGCACGTCCACCTCACAGCAAGAAGGTCCTTGGATCATGTCCTAGGCTTGGCGAGGGCATTTCTGTGTGGAGTTTGCATGTTCTTCCCTGGCTTATGTGGGTTTCTTCTCACAGTTCAAAAACGTGCCCATTAGGCTAATTGGCTGATCCAAATTGCCCTAGGTGTGAGTCTGGTGTGTTTTTCAGGGTGTACCCCGCCTTCGCCCAGTGCTGGGTGAGATAGGTTTCAGCCTCACCATGACCGTAATAGAATTAAGCAGTTCGGCAAATGAGTGACAAAAAAGTCCAATGCTGGATATTAGCATTAGGATATTACCGTTTACTCCATCTCACTCTTGCTCATTTGCCAAACTGCTTAATTCTGCTAGAGTTGCAAGGAGGCTGGAGCCTATCTCAGCCAACACTGGGCAAAGGCGAAGTACACCCTGAACAGTTTGACAGACCATCGCAGGGCCAACACACATATAAAACAATTCACACTCCCATCTAGGAACAATTTAAAACTGCCAAATAGCCTGAGGTGCATGTCTTGGCACTGTTGGAGGAAACTGGAGTAGCCAGAGGAAACCTACGCAAGCACAGGGAGATCATACAAACTCCACACAGGGACTCGAACCCAGGACATTCTTGCTGTGAGGTAGCGATAGCTAGCCACTACACCAATGTGCCACTAATTTAAATAAATAAATTTATAATAATAATAATAATAATAATAATAATAATAATAATACTAAAACACTTAAAGTGATTAAATGTATTGCTTTAAAAATGTAAAGACTATGGGGAAACCATAACTCAGTCTAGAGGAGATCATCCAGGAAAAGTCAGAGAAACAACTAAAAGGTCAAGTCAGGGAGCAGAAGAAATCCATAGTTTAAGGGTGAATAGTTATGAAAGAGACTATAGCATTATTGATGTGCGATGTTCCTGCCAGATTACGCTTGGCTCTGTAGGAAGACTTTACAGCTTAAATATCTGAATCACCACACCTACAAACCCCACGGCTACCATGGCAGTCACTTTTCTTAATAATCCCAGATGTCTAGCATTAACTCCCACACTGCACCTGCAGCAAGGCATTGCAACTCACATGGTCAGGATTTTCAACTGCAGTTCTCGTTGAGCACTAGACGCTTATCTAAATCTGAATCTAGGGAGAAAAGCAGATCTGTACACTCCCACTGCTGAAAGAAACTGATGAGCTTTGGTTTCTGAGTAGCAGTGATTGAATGGCCTACCTTTTGCATATCACCTTTACATTAAGATAATTTCCCTTCGGGAACACCAGATATAATTGGGTGCAACCGTGTCAAAGAGTGCACAGAAAGTTAATAGTGAAACAAATAGTTTTATTTGGGAACAATAAAAGCTTACTGTAATACCGTCCCTTTTTTGTAATATTAAAGGGACTCTTTGGTAAATGAAAGAATAAATGCCTATGATCTTTGGAGGAACCTCTCGTGCATTTCGACGGCAGTGATTTATGTTGCAGCTCAAGAGATGCGAAAGACAATATTCCTTCTTGTTCTAAAACCAGGTTTTTTTTTCTCATATATTGCAGTCCAATAAGTATTCTAAAAGAACATGGGTGAAATAAGACTGTGCACGATAAGCAGTATCGGTCTTATTGTGTCCTGAGTAAGGGTGTTCATTTATCTGATCCAGTTTACTTACTTCCTTGTGAATTACACAGACCTGTTTTTTTTTTGTTACCTACGTCTTTTTTAAACATAAGGAACCATGTATAGAGATATTAGATTTATGCTTCTGTGCATAGCAGGAGATGCACTTTTCTTTGCTGTAACCAGCGTCCATCATTGTGTTAAACTGTGCATGGATCTTTCATTTGAAGCTTCATTTGACAGTTACAGGCTGTGAGGTCTTTCATATGACATTTTAACATTAATATTCATCATAGATGAGGTCTGCAGAGATGAATTGGGTTTCATATATTGCTGCAAATCAGGCATGGCATTGAATGCTAATTCACTATTCACTAACAACAAATGAGTTGTAATTCTATGAAGTGGCGTTCTTATGCAATGTGTGAGGCACTTGAAGCTAAGGGGTTTTGCGTTTGCTGGGTTTTGTATGATCCGAGCAAGTAATCAGCTTTAATAAATACCGGCAATTTCTTATTTGAACCTACAGACTTTATGTTTTTTCTTATTATTATAATTTTTTTTTTATTATACAAATCGACAAATGATGCGTGCCGAAGTCTTGGATTTGTGCAAGGAGAAAAGAGGATTTTGCATGTTATTTTATAGCTCCATAATTTCGCTTTGCTGCTGGATATAGAACAAGGTCAATACTAATAATACTAATTGAGGAACTGTTGGTAATTTATCATTGCCTGTGTTTAATTGGTTTGCATAAGACACTGTTTTTTAATGATGCCATTTGTGTCTGCAAGGCTTGGCTGCTAAAACACTATTACATTAGTTAGTGTTAGAGTTTGGGTTCATTTAGATGAAGGCAAAACACTGCAGTTTTTTTCCCCCTTATTTTTTTATATGAAGTCCTGATTGTGTTAATCTAGTCTATAGCTGTTTGGGTATAATGAGACTTCAGAGCAGTTGCCGTGTTTGTGATTTTAGCAGCTCATTTCAGGGACCAAATGATCCCCGTAGCAGGAATGCTATAATCTACCAGTACAGCTTTGCTCTACTGAGCTCTGTCTGTCTCTCTCTCCTTCTTTCTCTCTCTCTCTCTCTGTCTCTCTCTGACTCTCTCTCTTGCTCTGATTCTGTCCCTCTTTGCCTCTCTGTCTGTCTCTCTCTCTCTTTCTCTCTCTCTATGACTCTCTCTCTTGCTCTGATTCTGTCTCTCTCTCTCTCTCTCTCTCTCTTTCTCTCGCTGTCTCTCTCTCTCTCTCTCTCTCTCTCTCTCTCTCTCTCTCTTTCTCTCTCTCTCTCGCTGTCTCTCATTCCCTATCTCTCTTCTCCTGCCCTCGGCTTTCTGTACCGACTTCCACTTTCATTATTTATCTTTTCTTCTCCATTTTTAGGGATGACAAAAATAATAAAGTGTGAAATAAATATATATCCACAGGGTGGAGGCGATTGATGATACAATGGCCTTGTCTGCGTGTTGGATAGTCGTGACTCATAGCAACGACACACTAGTGCATGATAGATCCACAGCTTAAGGGAATTTAACTGGATCAAAAGTTCACAGTAGTATATGCTCCTATATGCACAAGGAATAAGATTGTGCAGTTCTAGGAAAATAAGCAAAGACAATGTGGTCTGATGAACAGGGCATTCTGAAGTGTGTTCTTAGGAGAGCCCAGTTTGTCACTAATTTCACATTTTACATTTATTGTCCGTTTATCTTTTAAAGTTACAGTTAATATGACAGATTGCAGATCTGATAGGATATGTATTCTTTTGTCCCTGCATTTGATATACCTGTACAAAAAGATTGAGATTAACAATTGAATCATAACACTCCTAAAAAAAATTCTGAGCCTAAAAAACACAGTAAAAGAAGAATTTTCACCATGGGAAGTTTAAAGCTAGTGTGTGAAGGAATAATAATAATAATAATAATAATAATAATAATAATAATAATAATAATAATAATAATAATAATAATAATATCACTTGTGCACTAAGCAAATAGCAGCAATCATTAAAAAATTGCCAGATGGTCAGTGGTGCCTCAGTGGTTGAGGTTCTGGGTTACTGATCTGAAGGTTGGGGGTTCAAGCCCCAGTTGCACCAAGCGACAATGTTGGAATCTTGAAATCTTGAACAAGATCCTTAACCCTCAGTAAGTTCCTTTGGATAAGGTTGTCCACCAAATACTGTAAAGGAAAGGGGGATACTTAGGAGATTCTGCAGTAAACAGTGCAAAAAAAATTACAGTGTATATATTCAGTTTAATCCTTAAAAAAAAAAAATCAGTTGTCCAATGCCCATGAGGTCAACATTTTTAGTCTTGATCTGCTGTAGCTGATGGGTGTCTGGTTTCTGACCTGCACATGAAAGCTGAAACCCAAGGGTTTCGTGTCGATATATATTTATCAATAATAAGTAAATTGCTGTTAAATAAAGTATATTACATTTAGTTAAATTCCATTCATTGAAAGATTTTTTTTCATGAATAATCTCAGAACATCTCAGTTTACCTTGACAAAAAGACAGGATGCCACAGTAGGTGTCATTTAATAGTGGAGCCCCATAAGCGTGGGACATGACTTCGTGACTACGTCACTGACTTGATATTGATTGGCTGTTATGTATAACTTGCAAAATAACGAAGCAGAGCAAAAGGGTTAAAAAAAAAAAAAAGGAGGTTTGTCACAATATTTCCCTTCCATGATAAGTGCAAAAACAGAACAAGTAAGACCACTTAGATGACTCAGAGAACTGCGCTCAATGCACACATTCACACTTTGTGTAGTGTAGTTCTGTCATATTTTTTCTACATTACCCAATAAACACTTACATTTTAAAGGTTTTTATTTTGGGTCTCAGACTGCAGAGGTGCATGCTGATTCCAATTCTGATTCTGGTGTGATGATGTAATCAGTCCTTTGTGGTCGTCATCACCCCCACCGCTGACATACACAATAGGCCCACACACACACACACGCACACACACACACACACACACACACACACACACACACACACACACACACACAATCTTTGCAGCAATATGAAACATGAACTCTGGATAATTAAACTAATAAGACGAGATATCCGAGAGCTTTGCCTTTAGGCAATGCCTAAATCTTTATATGTTCAGAGAGATTAAAACATAGATAACAGTTTGATAGGCTGCATCATATTGGTAGCACTGTTGAAGGCGGAAATTTGGGCCGCCATCTTGGCAGGTTCTACTTATTCTCAGATGTGGCTTGCAGAAGCATAAATACTCACTTACTCATTTGCTAAACCACATAATCCAACTAAGGTCGAGTGAAGGCTCAGCCGACACTTGGCTAAGGTGGCGCATACCCTGAACAGCTCACCAGACCATCGCAGGGGCAACACACACATACAGCCATTCACATATCCCCACCTAGGGGCAATTAGCGGCAACAGCCAATTAGGAAAATGGAGTACCCGTAGGAAACCCACACAAGCACATGCAAACCCTACACAGAAACGCTTTTGTTGTGCCCGGGACTTGAGCCCAGGACCTTCTTGTTATGAGGCAGACATGCTAACTGTACCCCCCCAGCATAAAGACTGAGAAGATACAATGTAATTTTGACAGCTCAGGGCTGCAAAGCTTTATAATAAATTGTAAGAACATGTCATGATGTCACCTACCTCTGTATATACTGTGATCATGCATATCTGATATGTCTTCCCATGCATAAAACTTCAACATACATGATCAACATCATCATGAGTAAATTAATTGACTCTACTTGCCACCTACCGGACATTTGTTATTTCAGTACCCCATACTTGTGTATGAACAGCACAGAAGTGATATACAGCATGTTTACTCATGGGAGGATTGATTGCCGTAGATGGGAGGATTTACAGGACCACAGGAGACCATGCCGAGCAAATTAGAGCGAAACAAGGGGTGGAGCTTCTAGGAGGTTTTCATTTAATATCAGAGAATTCATAACACAAATACAAATTATTCCTTGATTGTTAATAATTGATTGTATTATTTCTTTCTCTCTTTTTTTTATTTGGTGGAGTTGCTTGGGAGATTTTTAAGTGAAAACTGTCAAACTCCAAAGATAAATTGGAAGCTCCTATGCAAAATATGTGAAGGTTTCAGGTCAAGTAATATAACCATAATTGGATATTGCGGCAATATAAAATTGTATAGGGGCTATAAAGTTGTTATATTGAACAAGTCTAGTAGAAGGTCAGGGAAACAAGTTTGTTTCTGTTTTTTTTTTTTTTTCTTTCACAAACTGTTACAACGCACATACATGTTGCAAACTGTTATATTATTTTTCCCCCCTAAAGTAGGTTTCACTATAGCAACAGTTATATTTTCTCTTTTATTATATGGCTTAGATTACTTCACCAGCTTCCATTCAAGTCCCCGTGAATTAGTTGTTACTATAGAAACAATATCATATTAGAATGAACACATTTTTATAGATCTGTGATTTGCTTATAACTGGCACTAGAAAATTATTCAACGCCTTTTAAACAGCTTTAGAGTCTAGAAGTTTAGAGTTAAGCAGTGTTTTGGTATTAATTTACACTACCAGTCAAAAGTTTAGGGTCACATAGAAATGTCCTTGATTTTGAAAGAAAACCCCTTCATTTTTAACGAAGAAAGATTAAATTGATCAGGAAGACAGTCTAGACACTGTTCATGTTGCACATGACTATTATAGGTGAAAACAGTTTTTACACAGACATACAGAGGGCCATTTTACTTGTGTTCCAATGGCACATTGTGTTCACTAATCCAAGTTTGTCATGTTAAAAAGCTCACTGATCATTATAAAACCCTTTTCGCAATTATGTCAGCACAGATGAAAAATAATATGCTGATTAAAAAAGCAATAACACTGGCCTTCTTTAGGCTAGTTAAGTATCTGGAGAATCCACACTTGTGAGTTTAATTATAGACCCAAAATGGCCAGAAAAAAGGATTTTCTTCTGAAATTTATCAGTCTTTTATTTTATGTACTGAAAAACAAAGGCTATTTCACCCAAGAAACTGACAAGAAGGTGAAGATCTCATACAATGGTGTGTACTACTCCATTCACAAAACAGCGCAAACTGGCTTTAACCAGGATAGAAAGAGATGCCCGAGGCCCCCGGTGCACTGCTGAGCAGACATTGTAAAGAGGAAGATTGGGAAAAAGTACTATAGATGGATAGAGAAGTTCGGGGTGTTTTGGTCACAAAGAAGATTTTTAAGGTGCAGAATAAAGGAAAAGATGCTGGAAGGGGCTTAACGCCATCTGTCAAGCATGGTGGGGGAAATGTGATGGACTGGGTGTGCTTTGGTGGTGGTAAAGTGGGAGATTTGTACAGGGTAAAGAGGATCTTGAGCATGAAAGGCTATCACTCCATTTTGCAACACCATGTCATACCCCATGGACAGCACCTGATTGGAGCCACTTTCCACTACAACAGGACAGTGACCAAAAACACAGCTGCAACCTATGTAAGAAGATTGAGAGATAAAGCAGTCAGCTAGTATCCTGTCAATAATGGAGTGGCCAGTGCAGTCACAACATCTCAACCTGACTGAGCTGTTGTGGGAGCAGCTTGACTGTATGGTACAGAAGAAGTGCCTATTAAGCCTGTCCATCTAGTGAGGGGTGCTTCAGGAAGCACGGGGTGAAATGTTACCGCGACAAATTAACAGATAGAATGACAAAGGTCTGCAAGGCTGTAATAGCTGCAAATAGATATTCCGTGCGCATGCGTTAACCGGCGTGCAGCCTGTTTCAGATGCTCCTGCCCTTCTCGTACTTTCAACTCTGTTTTTTTACTTACTTTAACTTTTTCTTCTTGTACTTATTATTGTTATTGTTTATAAGTAACTGCCCTCTCAATATGTGGGTTGAGAGAGTTTTTGTAGTTTTTATCGCTGCGGATCTGTTACTTTCATGGAGAGTTGGGACCACAGTGCAGCAACTACACGCCATGCACTTTGTTTACTCCAGGGATCAGCTGATCGCCCTGATGCCAGCCGAATTAGTCTGACCCACGGACTTACAGCCAGACCCACAGACTTACAGGCTGAAATCTGGAGTTCAATAAATATATATATA
>JBCNYH010000016.1:4389346-4405560 GCA_039654325.1 Tandanus tandanus
ACACACACACACACACACACACACACACACACACACACACACACACACACACACACACACACACACACATACATAATTAATTAATCAAGGTTTAAAATGTATCTCTAAATACATGTAACTTTCCCTTTGAAAATATTGACATATCTTTTGGAATTAAGACACATACCTACAGGTATGTCCCCAGCTCTAAATGTGGCCTGGAATGCATGAGCATTTTATTATTGGGTACTGGATAACTACAGTTAAAAATAAATAAATAAATAAATAAATAAATAAATAAAGATGAGCTCTGTCATCTTTGCTTAAATTGTTTGCAATGCTGATCTTCATGGCAGCCTTTTATCTGCCACCTTCATTAGGGTAGGATCCACAATGACCAATTGAATTTCTTATTTTCACACAACACTAATTTTATCTATAGCATGTTGTGTCTAAAACTTTCTATTATCTAGCTTTTTGTATCTAATAATAATTTATATACTCTGGATACTCTTTAGGGCCTGGTGCAGTTCAAGATGGTAACAATGGCACAGCAGGGACATACACACCGTTTTGCCTCCTCCTCGTTGTTGCCCTGCAGCTGCTGCTTAAGTTTTGATGGTGAAGAGGTTTTCGGCTGGAAGTGGTCCCATCTCTCTCATCACTCATATCAACCCCTGCAGCCACCGATGAGAGTAGAGGGCGGGCATGTGATTCCCCAGTACTCCTTTTTAATAAAGTAACCATTCCATTTTACTTTATATTAGTGTTAAATAAATATCTCCTATATTTTTACTTATCTTTTTTTGTTTGTTTGTTTTGCCCCAGTAAAAAATATCATTATTTATGCATAGGAAACAGGCCTGTTGAGGTGAGGCTTGTCCAACATATATTTGAACATAAAATTGTTTCTGTAACTGTAGTTTCATTTAACCAATTATAACCTCTTCTAGAACTTTATCATCACACGTAATATGAGAATGTTATTCCAAGAAAAATGCACATGTCGCCCTTTTCTCATTTGTCATCACAGTCAATGACCTCAAGAAGTAAGAATCACTGTACAATTATTTTTAACATTTTTTGTAATATAGTTTTCCAGAAATTTGTGGGAGATGGGGCATCTGCTACTCCCCATTGTATTTTTTTCTGGTAATGTTTATAAGGTTTATTTTACAAATGAATACATAATATAATTTAAAAAAACCAACAAAAAACAGCTGCGATGGCCTGGCGCCCAGAGTCGGCTGAGATGGGCGCCAGCCTCCCCGCAACCCTAATTAGGATTAAGCGGTTCAGAAAATGAATGAATGAATGAATGAATGAACAAAAAACAGAATTTGGTTTAACTTTTATTTTAAAATCAAAAGGCAAAGTGGGGATTCTGCAGAACCATAAGACACATACTATCAATGCTTAATTAAGTCTGCAGGAACAAAATTCAATGGTTGGAGTAATTCAGTGTAATTAAATGTAATATGAAGTGCACCAATTTAAACTCATTGGGGTTTTTTTTTGTTTGTTTTTTTAGCTTTCTTAATATTATAAAGCAACTATAGAATTAAACTTCCATTCCTCGTTGCATTTTGATTGAGTAGGGCTGCATCCTTAGGTTTGGAGTAAAAACCATTCTGAGTGGCAGATAGACATTTCCATTTCACCAACCGAGAAAGCCCAAAGAGCTATCAACTAGTGTGTGCATTTCAGTGCTCATCGTTTAAAAGTTGGTTTGGACTTGTGGCAAAACAAATGCATTGGTATTACCATTACTATTGTGGTATCTCGAACAAATGTTTGTTTTGTCATCTCATTTTGTGTAATAACTCACCTTCTTCAAGCCTCCAATAATTCTATAAAGTTCCTATCCCAACATAACTCATCGTCACTAAGTCCTCTTCTCTATATGCATATTATTTGTACAAAGAGAAAATATGCACCTGTTTTTACTAAAGTTGTGAACCAGTTTAATACAATGCAACAGACTTTTCTATTTTATGTTGCTGCTCTGGCTGGAGTCATTTAATTTATTTCTGAACTCTACATTGCATTTTGCATTAGCGTAACTTCAAAAAAATAATGTTAATTGTTAAATTTGATATGAAATAGTGTGCTTTCCACATATTGTACTGGCAAGATAAAGTAAACCTGTCTATCATTGTCTTACATTATGGTATCATTGCAGAGCAGGTGTACGGTCTGCTTAAGCATCTCGACATTTTTATGGTTTTTGTCTCACTGTTTTTGCTTCAATAGTTGCTCTGACCCCAGTCAAAGTACCTCAGAAACAAAGCAAACTTACATTGTTGTGATTTATATGTCTTACACTCAGCATCCATGTCCAGATTTTAATTACAGGAAGACTTCCACATCTGAGACTGGGAACTAAAAATAAAAATGACAATAATAACAGTCTTAGGCACATGGATTAAAACAGAAGTGTACGAAAAGCATTATTCATCATTATCAGGGTGGATTTCAAGCACAAAGTATGATTCAATTTGAAGGCGTATGGCATTTGTGCGATGTGGTTACCCATGAAGATATACTGTAAAGCACTACAATTTTTGTCCATTTTCTTTTTTTTTTTTTTTTTCCTTTTCTACCAGGTTTTGGCCAGTATAAAGAGTAGGTGCAATAGAGTTTTGTTTCAAACCAATAGCATCAGGAAAGCACTGAAATCACTTTTCACATGTTTCCACTTAACATTTTAAACTTAAATTGCATCCACTCTTTAGGGCCGTTTGTGATGTGTGTTTAGAAAGTGAACTTTGTAATCTGGGTTTATGAACTGAGGCATTCGGAGAAGTGAACCTGTTACTGCACCATGTTATCTTCTAAAGGGGAGTTGTGCTCATCTGTGCATGGCCAGAGTCCACACTATGGATGAGTGAGTAGGTGCAAATCTGCTTCAAAACTGCACCAAGTCTTTAAAAAAATAATGTATCGCTCCTCTCCTACATGATTCCTCAGAGAGGACCAAATCAAATAAAACTCTCTGTAATGTAAAGTAATTGTTGCTTCATGTTTTTCTTTATGGATATTGTGTGTTCATATTTAAAACTTACAACAATAAAATGTTGTATCTAAACAGAACCTGCTTTTGTGGTCTAATTTTATTTTAGTGTTCATGCACCAAAATGAAAATTTCAATTCAATTTCAGTAAAACATACCAAAGACTGCATCATTAGTACCACTAAAAGTAAATTTTTTTGGGTTTTGTGTGTGTGTGTGTGTGTGTGTGTGTGTGTGTGTGTGGTAGGCATTGTGAGGTTGTAACCTGTCTGCCAAGATTTCGTTATTTTATTTTTTTAAAACACATTTTAATTTATTTCAATTTAAATGAATTTAGTAACCAACAGAGTGTTTTACTGTATACTGTATTGAGATTTTGAGATGAGGGCATGAAGAGGTCATCAGTGCATTGCAGGGTTAACACCGGCCCTGTCCACATCTGGTTTAAATCAGAAGAGTTATGGAGAGTTCGGTTTTGCAAAGAGGTTCTAGGATTGATTTCTGGCCACACCTGAAACAGCAGAATAGATTCTAAGATCGTCATAAAATCGGTTCATCCAAACTACTAAAATTGGTCCTTAATAGACGCTCACTAGGCAGGAATCAGTGAATTTATGGGACACATCATAGCAACAGCATACTCGGTAGGTGTGCCTCTAGATTAATTCTCCTGTTTGCACTGGAAGCACAAGTTTGGCAGAACCTCGGGTCTTGGCAACACTGTTTTTGAGCCTGATATGGACACTGAGATCAGTTCAGATTGCTTAAAACAAATTCTGATGATGTAGTGTGGACAGGGCAACAGAGACGGACAATCCTTCACACTCACATTCATACCTGTGGGCAAGTTTAAGTAGCCAGTTTACCCAATGTGCATATGTTTGGGTTGCTTGAGCAGATAGTAAAATACTGTATTTGGTAGCCATCACTCTGTGAAATTGGTTAAGTGCTCAGTTGTGAAGCAGGACAGAGAGCTTCCTCTTGAGTTGAATTCTATTTGTAAATTCACTGCCGCATTGTAATATTTAAAAAAATAAAATTAAAAAAATTTAAAAAGTAAACAGTGTAATCATCCAGAACCAACGGCGAATCTATGTACTAGTTTTGCCAAAAGTTTCTCTGTTACTTTGTAAATAACCTTATACACAAATTTTGCATGAATTCTTCTTTTGTAAACATCAAAAAGTTATCCCAATTACAATAATGGTGTACAGGCACTGACTGAGATGCTGCGTCAGAAAGAGAAAGATTTTGGTAAAAACACTGTGTGGAGGTATTGAAGTTAACAGATACAAGTGTAGCACTGTAGGGATCCTTCCCATATTGTCAGCCATTTTTAATAACATTATCTGTCAGTGGTGAAAATAAGTTGTTTATTTCCTAGTTCAGGGATATTAAACATACATACCCTGGAGCTACATGCTTTAAACAACATAGCTCATTTTATGCTTTTTCATGTCATTAAATAATCATTTAAATAATGTGCCAAATTAAACTAATTCTAATGCTACATTATCAGAGGCAGAATGGTGGCATAGTGGTTAACCCATCCGCCTCACAGCAAGAAGGACCTGTGTTTGAGTCCTGGCATTTCTGTGTGGAGTTTGCATGTTCTCCCCGTGCTTGCGTGGATTTCCTCTGGGTACGCTGGTTTTCTCCCACAGTCCAAAGACATGCACATAAGGTGAATTGGCTGTTGCCCAAATTGCCCCTAGGTGTGAATAAGGTTGTGAATGGTTGTGTGTGTGTGTGTGTGTGTATGTGTGTTGCCCTGCAATGGTCTGGTGAGCTGTTCAGGGTGCACCTTGCCTTCGCAGAATGTCAGCTGTGATAGGCTCCATCTTCCCCATGACCCTAGTAGTAAGAGTAAGTGGTTCAGCAAGTGAGTGAGTGAGTGAATAATGCTGCATTATGGGTATTATAAGGATACATCATCACAAATAATAGATGGCCATGTCTTGTTGGAGATAAATCAGTAAGGGGGTGTGAAGTACTTCTTCTGAGATGTTTTCGTAATAGAATTTTTTTTTTATTGCATAAAAATGGTTATTTTTGTTTATTTAAGACTGTGTTCATTTTTACTATAAAAATGTAGTTTGTATCCGTCAATCTATGACAGTGCTATAATAAAGATCAGTCAAAACATATAAGGAGTACATAGATAAATGTATATATCTACATGTGTGTATATAAGTGTGTGTTTTGCATGTGTACGAACAAAAATAAAGAAAAGAGCAAAAAAATTTAGGAAATCCACTGCACAAGTATACGCTGAAAATATTTCTAGGTTCCTTTAAATCAACAGCTATTTTTAAACAAAGATAAAACTTGCTTATTAGCGTTTAGGATGCTGAAAAGTCACACAGCTGTTCAGTAAAGTGCACACATAAACAGCATTAATAGACATGGCTTATGGGAATAAATAGTGCACGAGTTAAGTAGTGAGGCTCAACCAAGCTGTGATTTCCGATCAGAAACTACTGCAAAGCCATCTGGGAGTGAAAAAAGGGAGGAGGCGGCTGTCTTACTAATTAAAGACCTCAGTTTCACTCGGATAAAGTGGCTTTAAACACAGCCTTCTTTCTGGCTTGGTTGATTGATTGACACAGACAAACGTCTGGAGCTGTTTTCGAAGAGACTTGCGAATTACAATCATGGTGCGTTCTCTAGCTCAGCTAAAAGGCGCACATCAAAATATTTCTGAGATGGAGCCCAGTGAGGGTGGAATAAAGGAAGTTCTGTGAAAAGAAAAAAAAGATTGGTGTACGTGTATTTTTACTTACTGCTTTGCATATTACAGAATAAAAGTATTCCAGTCATTCCAAGCGAATGTGAATGAACAACCTGGCTGGGTGAAGCGGAAATTGCTCATGAGGAAAATATCACTCAAGAGCTGCTAATAAATATTCATATGTTTAAAAAGACACCAGGGGGAAAATATAAATCTAATAAATCATATAATAATAAATTATGCGACAGACATGTGTCTTCAGTCTCCACCCTGAGTGTTTATTACAAACACCAAAAAGAGAAATGAGGGAGCACTCAGCCTTTTGTTGTGCAAATTTGCTCAGAAATGGAAAGAAAAACAACAAACCAACTGAACAATTGGTGGTGATTTCTGCACACCCCCATGCTCCTGGTGGAGTTCTTTATCAGGGTTCACAGTATCTCCCCTCTGGAACTCCTGCTGAGCTGTCACTCCTTCAGAAAGCAAAACAGCATGAATAAATAAGCATATTGACAGAGCAAATTAACCTGACTTGACATTTCTTGGCTGTTGCACCATTGGAGTATTGTCCAGACTGCCAGTCTAAAGAACATATAAAAGAATGCTCCGCATATCTGCCTACTGTGAAGAATATTAAAAATAAGTATAGTAGCATGAATAATATTTTCTACTTTCTTGCTATTCTTTAACCTTTAAGAAACTTTCTTTACACTTTGGCTCAATGGTCTTCCAGGCTGGAAATAATAAGGCTAAATAAAATTGAGTTATTGCTATTCGTAAAACAAATCTCTATGTAAAAAATAAATCAATTAAAAACAAATTTAAAAAATACAAGAAAATATTCTGAACTTCTTTAAACAGGACTGCTAGAATATTCACCCTACAATTAAAAAAGAATGAATACGAAACAGAAGACAACAACATCTGCACATGCACACAGAGGTTCAGTGCAAATCATTCACTTTTCCTAGTTTCAAGGGGTCAAAGATAATCCTGAATAAAAAAAAATATAATGTTTAAAAAGACAATAAGATACTGAAGGTCGAGTACATTGCAGGAGCTTGATAAGGGTTAGAATAATTTATTGGCGGAATAGTATGCAGCATGCTATTATTCAGAATTATTTAATTCATTTGCTTAATGGTTAATTCAGATTTTTCAGAAACTGATGGTTAATTGTCAGCATGAAGTTGGGATGCAGGACAAATTTAGTTAATTTAATGTGCTGCTTTAAACTTTGTATAATTTCTATTGTAACAGTTTACTGAAGGACTTATATAGTACCCACTCCACATAGACAGATTAAAAAATGTGTTTGACATTTATGGTGTCTCTTGTTTCAGTGTTTTGTAAGAGTCAAAGATAAGGCTATAGCCCAGTTTTCCACTGTGAGAGAGTCTTCAGTATGACAATACTTTCCAGGTAGTTGTTTCTCAGTAACAACACATTTTTAGTCTTATTAACATAAAGAGAAATAAAGAGTGGCACAGGGCGTTTTTTTTTTCCAAATTTTTTTTTTCCAATTTTTTTATTTTTTATTTTTTTTACAAATATATAAATAGATCATTTAAATACATTTCAATTTAAGATGCTTGCATCATAATAACCATAAAAACATCTGGAAGGTGCAGAATAAAGGAAAAGATGCTGGAGGAGTGTCTGACGCCATCTGTCAAACATGGTGGGGGAAATGTCATGGTCTGGGGATGCTTTGCTGGGGGTAAAGTGAGACAAGGTAAAAGGGATCTTGAACAAGAAAAGCTATCACTTTTTTATGTAACACCATGCCATACTCTATAGACAGTGCTTGAATGGACTCAGTTTCCTCCTACAAAGCTCCAAACTATGCAAGAAATATCTAGAGAAGCAGTCAGCTGGCAATCTCTCAATAATGGAGTAGCCAGATCTCAACCTGACTGAGCTGTCATGGGATGACGTATAGTTAAAAATATTATTTATAAATGTAGATTATTTTATATCTATAAATGTAGTATTTAATTGATGCTAATTGGGTTTAACATCAGACAAGTTATATATTGTACAAAGTTTCTGTTTTCACAAATTCCCAAAAAAGTTGAATGACTCTCCCATTGCACTCTCATCACAACTTTGAATGCAGAAAGTTTTTCAGAGTTATGGGTGCAGTGGATTGCAGCAAAATTTCAGAAGAAGGAAAAAACAGCCTGCTGAGGGAACAATTTTTATAACAGCTGCTATAAAATACAGCAGCTAACTTATTCTAACTGAAGTTGAAGGTTGGTCCAAACTTTTAACTGGTACTATATATAACAGAGTGTGTACGAATTAAATTAAAATTACAGTAACCGCTATAAGCATATCATATCTGGTTATACACTTCCGATTAAATGGTGCTAAATGGTGAGATTCCTCAAGAGATCCTGTCTGGAACCTTCACTTAAAGAAAAAGCCTCTGTTGCAAGGTTCTAGTTAGAATGTTGAAGTGTTCCCCTAGAGGGACAACATGAAACAGTGCAGCTTATTTTAAAAAGAATATAAAACTCTGAATGGCCCCTGAAAGGAAGCTATAAAGCTTATAAAGAAGCTAACTTTCATTTATTAATTTGGCAGCACTTACAGCTGAGATCCAGATCAAGCTGGGCACATTGCAGAACAGTTCAAACTTTCAGGCAGCTCTTTTTCACCCTGGCACAGAGCTTCCACTGGTTTTACATTATATTGCTCATTAGTTACAATTTACGCTGCTTCTGAAAACAAGTACCAATAATTTCATTTAATAAATGACATTAGACAACATCCACTGCATTTTACACTTCATTAAGTGCACTGCACCTTGGGAAAACAAAATCCAAAAATCTGTCTTGACATTAGTGACTATATGTGTACACACTGCTATTGCAATAGTTGTTTTTATAATGCTGTTAAGTGTGAAAAGAATAGCTTGTACAAGTTATTTGTTCAGTATCAGTTTGCAGAAAATGTAATTATTAGCATATGCTGGATCATGGTTTGCACTGACTGCATATTCAACTGTATTCCAACTGTACACGTACTGTATGTTAAAAAAAACAAGTGATCACGCAATGTTTAAAATATTTTCACATTTATGAGAATATTGGGCATAAAAAGCATAATAATTTAAAGTTAAACTTAATCGTACTAGGGTTGCTGGGAGGCTCAAGCTTATCTCAGCCAACACTGGGTGAAGGTACACTCTGAACAGCTCGCAAGACCATCACAGGGCCAAAACACACAACCATTCACACTCACACTCAGACACCTAGGGGCAATTTTGCTAATGTGCATGCCTTTGGTCTGTGGGAGGAATCAGAGTACCCGGAGGAAACCCATGCAGGCACAGGGAGAACATGCAAACTCCACACAGAAATGTCCTCATCAAGCTCGCGACTCAAACCAAGGACCTTTTTGCTGTAAAGCACACATGCTAGCCACTGTGCCACAAGGCCACGCTGAATTTCTTAATATACACTTTATAAAGAAAACTGACATTGGTTCAATAATTTAATGTATTGTGCTGTGCAAAGGTCTTAGGCACATGCAAAGCAATGCTGTTAACATAAGTAATAATAGTGGCTGTGTACTTTTCTATCATAGACAGCATTACCATTTTCAGCAGTTTGTGCTACAGTAGCTCTTCTTTGGGATCAGACCAGGTGTGCCAGCCTTTGCTCCCTACATGCATCAATAAAACTTGAGCACCCATGACACTCTTGGCAGTTCACTGGCTGGTAGGTACTTAACCACCTTTGGAAGGTATTGACTGCTTCATATCAGAAACATCCTACAGGACCTGTTGTTGTGGAGAAGAATAGACAGTATTTTAGCCATGGGCTGTTCAGCACATGGAGCTGCCAACCTGAAAGCCATTCAGTCAATCAGTTCATGCCATGCACTTATATACACATGAAGTAATTTGAAAAAGTATTTACTCTCATGGCATTTATCTCATTTTGTTGCCCTGCAACCTGTAATCTAAATTGATCTAAATTGATTATTTAATGGATCTAGACAAAAATGGTAAAGTGAAAAAAAATGTAAAGGAGGTACATGCATACGTATTCACCCCCTTTGCTAAGAAGTCCCTGAATAAGATCTAGTGCTACCAATTACATTCAGAAGCCACATAATTAGTTAAATAAGGTCCACCTGTCACGTGATTTCAGTAAATACTATACACCTGTTCTGTTCCAAAAGGCCATAGATAGATAAAAATACTTTCATTGTGACCACTGTCATACTTTAAATATTCCACAAAAATCTCATCCTCATTCATTTTCTGAAACAATTAATCCTAATTAGGGTCGCGGGGAGGCTGGCGCCCATCTCAGCCGACTCTGGGCGAGGGCAGACTACACCCTGGACAGCTCGCCAGGCCATCGCAGGGCAGAAACACGCTGACAGCAATGCAGCCTACTCTTTACGAAAGTCAGCAATGGTTCTTTTACATGCCTCTCACCACAGACGGTGAGAGACATGGCTGGCCTTTGATAACCCTGTTAGCTGCACTGGGGGTTCAGCAGTGACAACCCGTTGGTAGTGGGGCTTGAACCCCCGACCTTGGGATCAGTAATCCAGCACCCTACCACTGAGCAACCACTGCCCCAACAAAAATCTCATTTTCATTTTTTAAAATTTGCTTTTCTTCTGCTTCTCTCTAGTATATCCTAAAATAATTATTTGCCTCAGACTCTGTGGACATCACTAAACAGTGTGTGTGTGTGTGTGTGTGTGTGTCTGTGTGTGTGTGTGTGTGTGTGTTAAAATCTTTTTTGTGTGTTAAAACGTGAATATTTTGAAAGGGAGTGACTCTCTTCTATGCGCACACTACTTCCATCAAGGATTGCATTAATTTTTCACGGCAATCTGTTGCTGACGTCTTTAAATGAGAGTAAAATTGTGATGACCAATTCATGTGTGAAAATTATTCCTCGTGCTTTCTGAAACCACTCTTGCAATTTAAACCTGAAATTTATAAACGTGCCATCCGGGCAGTAAACGTTCATTGATGAGACAGCCTGGTCACTGCTTGTTCAGTGGCCACTATGCATGATGGATGCATTGTTCCATGTGTTTCCCATCTTATCCTGATGCCCCATCACCATGGAAATTTTGCACATTTAGACGCTTTCTTTCAATTATAGCCTCACTACCAAGACGTTTTTTGTGGCCACACAGCTGTTTCATCCCAATCTTGCGAGTTTTTGTCACACTGTGCATGGGAAAATAATCTTTCATTATTAAACAATTTTTATAGTTTGACTTTAAACTTTTAAATAATTTCAGACTGTTGTCAGTCAAGGTTTTCTTTGGGTTTATCAACAATTATTTTATGTTATGTGTAATAATTGGTTGAAACATTCTTCATCCAAATTTTAGTAATTTCGCCAATCTCCTTATTTATTTATTTGTTTGCTTGTTTGTTTGTTTATTACTTGGTTGTAGGACAGTAAATTGACCCTTCTGTAAAAGTTGTCCCCCAAAATGTTTGTTTAAGAAATGAGAAGCTACTTACTGCATCAGTTACAGTTAAAATCATTTGAAACATATTTGCTTGTTTAAATTAAAATGGTAAATATTTTATTTATTAAATTTTTTTGGCCACACAGTGAAGAACTCCAACTACGCGAAAAACATTTTTTGGACCCTTAATATGGGAAAAAACAAAACAAAAACACTTAGAACCTTTTTACTAAGAGTGCACATAATGCTTTTAAATGCAACACTTTGTTTCAGTTAAGATTCAGTGATGTGAACGGCTGTTATAAAACTGTTGAATGATGTTGCTAGAGAAACGGTAATGTAGTAAAACTAGCGCAATATTTTTAACCTACCTTTTACCTTGCAGCCAGCACCACTGTGAGAGCTGCTGTTTTCAGAAAACTCAGTGACTTCTGACAAATCAGAACAGAGAATTCTTTATCACTTAGGGATAAAATGCTTGCACTTCAAATCAGTTTTTCATACAAACAGAGCAGCACTTCTCCTAGCTGAGGAACATCACTTTCCCTGCTCCTATAGAAAACAGATAAAAAAATAAATAAAAAAAACTTCAGAAAGTAAGATGTCAGGTGAATATTGCATTAACGACACCTTAAATCTTCATACACTGCCAGTTAAAAATTCTGAACATCTGGAATTTCATGTTTGGTTAGTGTTTAGTCTCTATTACTGATAGAGACAAAAACAAAAGAGATCCTAAAGGGTAAAGACATTGATCCTATACATAAGAGATTCAGAATCAGAGTTAATTTATTTATTCTTTGCTGAACCGCTTTAACTAGGGTCACGAGGAGGATGGTGCCTATCTCAGTCGACTCTGGGTGAAGGCAAGATACACCCTAAACAGCTCGCCATTCCATTGCAAGGCCAACGCTCACAACCATTCACACTTACACACCTGGGGCAATTTAGAACAGGCGATTAGCCTATTGTACATGTCTTCAGACTGTGAGAGGAAGTATTCAAAGGAAACCCAGACAAGCACAGGAATAACATCCAAACATCCAAAGAGACACCCTCGCCAAGTCAGGGACTCAAAACCAGGATCTTCTTGCTGTGAGGTGAATGGGTCAACTACTACACCACCTTTTTATTTAACAGTGAAACCTAAACATGTGGTGTGCTTCCATGTTCCAATAAAACAGTATTTTGTACTGTTGTGTGTAATATATATATATATATATATATATATATATATATATAGTGATTGTGATAAATTATGTGAGTTAAAGCAGTTGTAGTGTTTTTGTGCTGTTATTCAGGTCAGCCTAATACATTTTAAAACAATGAATACATTTATTTAATTATTTTACATATAACTTTGTGCATGTTACTCATTGTGTGATTATACTCTTGTGCAACATTTTGCATTTCCAGTAGAGCTGCTTTATAAAATATTTAGGCAATGTTTGGAATATGTCCCCATGTATCTTCTGCTCCAGAGCATAAATCATAAGGAATGCAGGTCACAAGTGTGGAGTGGTTAAAAAAAATTGCAGAAGAAAACTTGTATGAATTTACAGCTGTTAAAATTAGAAGTGACGTTACATGTACATTTACAGCATCTGGCAGACGCCCTTACTCAAAGCGACTTGCACTTTTAACTCATTTGTAGAGCTGAGCAGTTAAGGGGTTAAAGCCTCGCTCAAGGACCCAACAGTGGCAGCTTGGTGGCATGGGGGCTTGAACCACCATCCTTCTGATCGGTAACCCTGACCCGCTACTGTTAGAGGATATTAAAAGGAATCCGAACAGATTTTACTGCAAAGTTTCTTCAAATTAATTATTTTTCTTCTTAAATGACCATCACTAAATGTTCTCAATCTTAACCTCCTAAGACCCAAATCATAATACTGTGAGTCTTGCCAATTCTCCACACCACTGCTGTTCCGTAACACCTGATAAATACTGAACTTAATTAACATCTCTAAACAGGAAAAAGTTTGGCAAAAGACTAATACCAAAGTGCCTTTATATGAGGATCTTACAAGGAAATAAATACCATGTAAATGAGAAAAAATATGTTGTCCTCATATAAGGACAGTGGGGTCTCAAGAGGATATGTCTAATGATAAACCATTAGATAACCAAACAAAACAAAACAAAAAACTTACTAACTAACAAAATAAATAAATAAATAAATAAATAAATAAATAAATAAATAAATAGAAATAATAATAAATAAATAAATAAATAAACAAAAATCCTTCACTGTTCTGAGTATTATGCTGGAGATTCACATGTATTGTATTGTGGAGTAATGGATAGTTGTATCTGTTCTTGCAAAATCCTTCGTGTACTTTCCTAAATGCTTCTACAACTTGTGTGAGCGTGTGTGTGTGTGTGTGTGTGTGTGTGTGTTTGTGTGTGTGTGTGTGTGTGTGTGTGTGTGTGCACGTGTGTGTGCATGTGTGTGTGTCTGTGTGTGTGTAATGTCATGGGCTGATAACTGTTTCTCCTTGGGAAGCATCCAAATCTGCTCATTAAGGTGTTGACTGCATTCCAGCTCTGCTTTTAGAGACAGTAACAGGTGCAGAGGTGTGACGGAGAAAGTGGGAAGCTTATCAAGGTTACAGAAAGGTGCTAAAAGGGACACAGTGGGATTATGGGTTGTGGGGGTAATGGGGGGTGGGTTAGGCTGTATGTTGTACTGTACTTCATGATTATATACATAGGCTTATTCTATACTGATGATATATGTATGCATAGGAGTAACATGTATCTGATGCACTTTATAAACCAAAATAAACAATATCTCAGAATATGAAACAATCCATAATAACCATAACAAATAATAGTGTCGGCCTTATTTTTAATTTCCTTTGCCATAAGGATTTAAGCATAGACATTCACAGGCACACAAAATTAAAGTCATCCCTTAAAACCTGAGAGAGAACACTGGTAGTAAGATACCTCAACAGACTGTAAAAAACAATGATAAAAACATACCTTGTTTTTTTTTATTTTTATTGAAGGGTCTTCCATATTTGTGATCCGTTAGTAATTAGGGATGCATCGATACCAATACTGGTATCATATATCGGTCCAGTACCATGCTCAGAGCTCATTGCTCACAAATTTAAATTTGATATCACGTGATGCTGTGTGAGGTAAGCTGATTGTACAGATGACACAGAATTACAGCAAACCGGGCATATTTTTACAATTAATGGCAATCAAAGCAGACCACTGCGTTTACTCTGGAAAAAATATCAACAGTAAGAATTAGAACATCGCCTTACAATAACAGTAACCTTATAAAATATTTTATACTGAAAACTCAGCACGAAGACTTCATACATAGCTAACAACAGATAGCAACTGCCAATATAAACACTGTTACACTCTCACTCGTTTCCCGAACCGCTTAATACTATTAAGGTAGCGGGGAGGCTGGAGCTTATCTCAGCCTGCACTGGGTGAAGGCAGGGTACACCCTGAACAGCTCGCCATAACATTGCAGGGCAATACACACAACCATTCACACCCACACCTAGGGTCAATTTGAATTAGCCAATTAGCCTTATGTGCAGATCTTTGGACTGTGGGAGGAAACTTGAGTACCTGGAGGAAACCCACACAAGCATGAGGAGAACATGCAAACTCCACACAGAAACGCCCAAGCCCAGAAACCGAACTCAGGACCTTCCTGCTATGTGGTGGACGTGCTAACTTCTACACCACCGTGCCGCCCCAATATAAACAGAGCTAAATAAAATGTTCCATGATGAAGATGGAACATTGCTTAATACTATGTAGGTAACGTTTATTACCAGTATCGGTATCAGTAAGCATATGTATTTATATTCTTAATTAGCATGAGAAGAAATGGTATCAGTGCATCCCTATTTATAGACTTTAGACCTTATGATCACCATTAAACAGAAAAAAAAATCAATTATACATCAACTGGAGGGAAAGTGTATACCATATATTATTAATTATATGTTTTTGTCTGGTTACACATGCGGTATTTAGGGCCTCATTCCACATGTAGATAATATTTGCAGAAGTGTTGCTCTAAATGTGCACAAATCTTGCATCAAATGTTGCAAAACCAGTGTGTTGCCTACTTCCTAATCTTACATGTGTATATATTACTGTGAAGAGTGTCTAAAATAAGGTTCTATAAAGACAAGGTAAGGTGACTAACCTATTGACCTACTGTCTGTGTGTGTTAATGCAGCAGTCCTTTTTTTTTTTTTTTTTTTTTTTTTTTTCCAAACCCAGAACATCATTTCAGTGACAGATGAACATTATAATACACACCAGACTGTTTTTTTTTTTTTCCAGGAAATGTGTTATATTACGCACAGACGGACCGCACTCATATTCAAATTAACTTTAAGTCTTCCACTGTATACATCTGTACAAGTACAGTAAATCAAATATCACATGATTTTTTGCACTTTTGTTGATTATTTATAAAGAATTCATTGCAAGTACTCCATTTTTTTTTTTACAAGGAAAGCTGACATGACACGGACATCTCAACTCACACATTTCAATACCGAGCAAAACCATCCATGTTTTTTTTAATACGATCAAGTGACTTTTTGCTTTTGTTTGACATTTAAAAAAAGTTAACTTCACTATATTCACCATCTAGTCACAGGACCCTATCCTGTGCAGTCTCATATTCTTATGGGACAGACTCATGTTCCAAATCTATTTTTTAACCCAACCCCCTGGAGAAACAGAAAAGTTCAAATGAAATAATAGCAATAACGATGGTTTGTTGCTAATGATGGGACTTCGAGTCTGTCTTTGTGTTAGGTTGAGTGGAGCTGATGCAGTTGTTGGTGTATTTAGCATCAAAACTTGAGATAAAGAAAAATGAGAGTGAGCAGTGGGCAGACGGAGCTGGACGAAGAAAGTGCAGCGCTGTTCACATCATGTATCGCTCCAGGTCCTGTCGGGAGAAAGAAAAAACACATTCTGAGCACTTCCACAATACCTATATTACTCAAGTTCTTTTGCTCAGGTGTGTGG
>JBCNYH010000016.1:4405660-4435464 GCA_039654325.1 Tandanus tandanus
TATATAATATAAGTATTAATTCACTCCAACTAATCTGTAAATGAATCTTAATTAACATCCAAGCATTGACTTGCTAGTTTAAACTCGAGACATTAATTAATTTTTTAAGGCGCTTAATCCTAATTAAAGTCACTTGGAGCCCATCTCAGCAGACTCTGGGTGAAGGCAGGGTACACCCTGAACAGCTCGCCAGACCATTGCAGGGCCAATAACATTATATTATAATATTATATTCAATATTATATTTAAATAATATAATAATAATTCAAATATTATAAATAAATATACTAAGTGAATATAATATATAATAAAGTGTAAATTAAAAATACAGTACTACCAATTTTAACAAAATTAAAAGAAAAGATCTTTTTGTGCAAACATTTCCATTTTCAATAATAAATGCATTTATTTCAATTCTTTGTTATTTGTTACAGGATCCAACATGTTTCCTTAAATATCGGATATTTTTGCTTGCTGTCGTCCTGATCATATCAGTGTTAATACGAGTTTTAGTGGAGGTTTTGTAATTACCGGCACTTGTTGGTTTGTCAGTTTTTCTGACCACACCAAGGTATGGATTTTCACGAAACGTGCTGGGGACGCTATCCTACCTGAGTCCCAGAGATTATTTGATTTTGGTATGTCAATGTTACAGGTGAAGGTCAAAGCAAGGTCAAGGATTTTTGGAGATAGAATTAGGTATAAGTTCCAAACGAATGCTCATGGATGTGTTGTTACTATGGAACACTAGCAGAAAGCCATATGTGTACATTGAAATGACAATTAATTTGATCTTAAGTGAACTTGAAATGTCAAACCCAGCCATGTCATAAATCCTTCAAAAAGAAAACGTTTTTTTTTGCTACTTTGGTCATGTCCATGTACTATAAAATATATTGTAAGGCAAGCAAATAGGTGATTGAAACTAGTACACATATCGGGCCTGTTTGCAACATTATGAATGCTGCATGGCAGAAATGGCTCATTATAACTTGGCATAGTTATAATGAAATGTCCCCCCTAGTGGGCATCTGACAAACATTTCGGCAAATATTTAAAAAAAAAAAAAAAAAAACAAACGTTTTTTTTCAGGATTTCTTGAATTTGCACTTGTTACTTTTATCACACGCTACTGTGATTTATTTGCTTGTTTGTTTGTTTTTAAATCTAAATCTGTGCATGATGTTTTGTGTTATCTTGCAGGTCAAATGCCCATCTCTACCAAAATTACATTTTTGATACTTTTACCATAGCCTACTTGGGGGGGATCAACATCCGTGCATCACTTTTTGAGGTATATTGCACACAAACAAACAGACAAACAAACTAACACACCAACATAGGTGTAAACAGTGTCTTGCAGAGGTAACTACAGGGGCATTCTTAAAGTATAAGGTACCTCCATATTGCACAAATGAATAATGGTGACAAGTGCATTGATTAGCCTGATCATAAAGCCTAAGACTGCAGGTTTTTGTTATAATTTGATCATGAACATGATCCAATGCCTGTCACCCACAAAATTTTATTTTTGTTACTTTTACCATACCCTACTCTAGGAGAAAAAAAAAAAATCAACATCAGTGCATCACTTTTTGAGGTATATGCACACAAACGTTAACACAAAATATTTAGTTCCAACTGGATATTCATTTATTCATTTTCTAAGCCGCTTAATCCTAATTAGGGTCGCGGGGAGGCTGGCGCCCATCTCAGCCGACTCTGGACGAGGGTGGGGTACACACTAGACAGCTCGCCAGGCCATCGCAGGGCCAACACACACACGCACAACCATTCACACTCACACCTAGGGACAATTTGAACATCCAATTAGCCTACTCTGCAGGTTTTTGGACTGTGGGAAAAAAACCAGAGTTCCCGGAGGAAACCCACGCAAGCACGGGGAGAACATGCAAACTCCACACAGAAACGCCCGAGCTGGGAATCGAACCCA
The DNA here is from genome assembly GCA_039654325.1 of Tandanus tandanus. Lineage (NCBI taxonomy): Eukaryota > Metazoa > Chordata > Actinopteri > Siluriformes > Plotosidae > Tandanus > Tandanus tandanus. The sequence goes on from JBCNYH010000016.1 coordinate 4,407,615, forward strand.
GGCCTTCTTGCTGTGAGGCGAACGTGATAACACCACCGTGCCACCAACTGGATATAGCATGTGGAAATATTTATACCAAAATACAACAGGTTTAAAAAAATAATACATTTAGAAATGCAGAAAGTAAAAAAGTAAACAGCATGTCTGCTTTGACTTTATTAGACGTGAAAACATTTTGCCTTAATATCTTAAAAATCCCAAAATTGTCAGCTAGAAATGATCTTCAATATTTAATTAACAAAGGTTGAATGATATACTTAGCACGTTTCTCACATTTGAGATCAATCTCAGTTGTTAGCACTGTGCTACCCTTAATGACATCACGCTTGATTACAAACTTTCAGTTTACATGTTAATATTATTTGCCATAGTGAAACCAAGCAATGACTAGATCTAACTTAATTTATTTACTTATTTATTACAGAATAAGTTTCCTTACCGTAAAGGATTATGCTTGCATTTGTGATTCCCAGTGTATTCATGGCCACACACGTGTAGTTTCCATAGTCCTCTTCTGACACGTTTAAGAATATCAACATGGACTGTTTCCCTTTGTTTTCAATTGTGACTCCATTAAGTCCATTAAAAAGTCTGCAATGAACAAGGTTATTCTCAGGTCAGTTAATAAAGTAATGTAACAGAAAAAAAATATATCTTGGTTTTAAATTAGTACAGAGATTACATTTCAGGTATGTCAGTCAGTCACTACGCTGTTTATAACGAACCCTTATTTGGACACTGCCCGTTTATTTTTTTAAACACGACACTTGGATGCTAGACTGTTAGCATAAGAAAATTATATCCAGATCTGCTTTTTCCAGTTAGTTCTAACCACTCCAACCCAAATATAGTAGCAACAGACATTTATCACTTTAACTACACTTACTTAGATTTTCCAGTCCTAAACGATTTCACTTGATTAACTTTATATATTTTACCAAATACATTTGAAAGCTTCAGTAAGCACTAAATGATTTTGTTAATATGCCTGTACTAAAGCCTTCTCAGATTTCATATCAGGCTGTGATACGTATGCGTGTGAGAACTACACTGCTATTCGTCCAGTAAAAATCTTAAAATGTGTTTGTTATAATGTGTGTATCTTCTGTATATCCTTTCCCTTGGTTTCATTTATACAACATTCACCTCCTACATATTATAGATACATCTTGAAATTGCTTCACTGTCAATTAAAGGCACTGCGGATTACCCACACATATTAAAACTTCGATTTAAATGGTTAGCAGCACTTACATTAGTTTTACATTAAAATGATTACATTAGTTTTACTCTTTCTTTTTTTTAAATGACCTATCTAGGGTATAACATAACACATAATTGCCATGTAGTCCAATGTGATGGAAAATCTATCTCCATGAATTTAATCTAGTAATATTAGAACCTGATTCCCCATTTAAAGTATATGTGGGTTACATACCACTACTTACAAGAAATATACTTACAGGGTAGGGTATACTTACAAGAAATCATTTGTTAGAAGACACACTGGTAGTCAAAACATTTTATACAATTAGGGACTGAGATGAATGTTTAAAACTAAAGTGCTGAGCCAGAGATATGCTTCCTTCTTTCATTCCAATTGCTCCACATTTCCATTCTCATTCCTCACTATGCATGTCACCACTGGTCAGTTGTTCATATAATTATCCAGTCAGACAATCTTGTGGCAGCAGCGCAATATAGAAAATCATCAGGACAAGAGCTTGAAGCCCTCTTAATGCTAATTAATGCTTAAGCTATACCTTAAGCTGTACCTTATTGATAGGGTGTGTCTCCCAAAATATCCTTATTTAAATACCTTTCGCCCTGTTAACACCATCTGTACCCAGCAATGTTGGTGGTGTGATGAATTTATACAGTAGGAATCTTTATTGTGGTAGCTGGGAATGTGTATCGGATGAGGTGCGATACTAAATGAAGGGAGATAAGGGAGATACTCATGAATGCAATATCTGAAGCAGTCTTGTAGTGTTTTATAAAGGACAAGACTTTCTTTAATAAACCAGTCAAGTAGTCACTGTGTTGAGAGAATTGAATGTGAATGTGGCGAGCTGTTGAGGGTGTATTCCGCCCTCACCCAGTGTCGGCGAGGGCGGAATACACCCTCAACAGCTTGCCACACCATCAGGTCTAACCAGGGCTAACATACACACAACCATTCATACTCACATTCAATTGGCAATTTGGAACAGCCAATTAAACTAATGTGCATGGCTTTGGACTGTGAGTGGAAACTGGAGTACCTGAAGGAAGCCCACGGAAGCACGGGGAGAACATGCAAACTACACACAGAAACGTCCGTGCCCGGGACGCGAACCCAGGACCTTCTTGCTGTGAGGCAGGCGTGCTAACCACTATGCCAACATGCCGCCAGTCTTTTTAAGTAAAACATTAATAGGCAATATTATTAGAAAGCGTACATCTGGTCCTTTTCCACTGTCCACCTGTTGACTTTCAGAGAGTTTATGGCTGTAGCCTCTGATTACTGCTTTTGGTGACAGAAATGGAACATCCGCTGTTGCAGGTCATTCACCTCAATGTCCCCCAAAATCACTGTAAAGAGTGGTTATTTGAGTTACTACAGACTCCCTGTTAGCTCAAACCAGTCTGGCTTTCATATCATATGTCCATCACGTCTCTGGCACATGATTGGTTGATTGGATGATTCCATGAATAAGCAAGGTTTTCCTGCTGGTATAGGAGAATCACCATTTTTTACCTATTTAAATTTACACTCAAGTGGGAATTCAGTGTAATGCTCAGACTCAGAATAATTTCAAGAAATGTTAGGGTTTTGCACTCTCAGCCTCTCATCCACCTTTTCAGGTTTCTTGTGAGCCAGGCCAACTCTTAACTCAACAAATTTCTTTTGTGTTTCATTGCAATGACTGCTTACTCTTCATTCATATTTATCATTTGCACTTGGAAGTAAGTCCATGGCAACACTACTGATAAAACCCAGAATAAAACAAGTGCTCAGATCAATTCCCTGAAGGTGAAACCCAATTCTCTACGGCCTTGTTCTGGAACACAAACTCATCCCCAAAGGGGCTGCTTTGTACCTATGATTCTGTGTGTCCTTGTTAGCTGTGTTAGCTGTGAAGTGCTAGGAACATTGTGTTGCAAAACTGTCATTTTAAAATAGGAAACGTACCGGCGCTCTTCTTTGTACCACTGAAAGTCAGCAAGTGGAACAGCTGACGCTTCACACTGCAGCACACCTTTCTGTCCAACAGCAGTCCCTGTGCTGTGAGCTTGCGAAATGACAGGAGGATCTGTGGGGTGAACGCACTAGACTAATGATGATCATAAATGACCGTGTCAGTGTTATTGATTGTACAGACATTTCTTTCATATCAGGGGGACTGACAGCAGACTTACAGTTTACTGTGACTTGTACTGTCCTCACATCAGGGGGTGAGATATCATTTGAAGAGATGCATTCATAGGATCCAGACTGTTCTTTAGTGATCGCAGTCATCTCAACATATTCGCCCTCACTGATGAATCGACGACCTGCAATAAGAATCCAAACGTTCTCGTTTATTATAAGAAACTTGAGCTTTGAATTGCAATTTTCTTGGTCCAACCAGCTTAATACGACTAACATCCTCTATTCTTATTTGCAATTTATTTACTTATTTTGGTTTAAAAATTAACACATCTTTGTTAAAATGTTTTGCAAACAAATTGAACAGACCTTGCTAAGTAGAGCTCGCTCAGCATTCCCCTGTTAAAATGAATATCCTTCCAAGAAAAAACATTTCTTTGTCCATACATTTTTTCTATTCTTTTCTCTATTAACATTGTATTTCCTTTGCCCCAAAACATATCAGTGAAGCCAGTTCCCTGAAACATAGCAATTACTCACTGAAGATGAGGTGGATATTGCTGAATAGTCTCTGAGACAAAACGTCGCCATCAAGTCCGAAGCAAATAATTAGTTTCATTTAGGCTATACTACATGCAAACATAAAAAAAAAATCTAATAAAAACAAGAACTGAGAAGTCCACTTGCAAAACCTGCTAAGTTAAGTTGGTCAGTTTTTAAGAAAAATCAGATTTTTTTTTTATAGGAATAGACAATTTTTGACAGAGTTTCGCTGCCCCAGCTACAATATATTAATTTAAAATGTTCTCCGCATGCTCGGAGCTAATTAAACAGAGCTAAGCGCTGTGTAGCTAATGCTCTCTGTCTGAACTCATTCAGAGATTTATTACACGGAAACATAAGTGAACCACGCTCTGTTTTTTAACTCACTCAAAGTTTTAGTGTAAATTATGTGGAAACACAGGAAAAGCAAACTGAAGATATTTTTTTTTTTTTACGGTTTATTTGTACATTTTTAAGGGTGATGATGATGCAGCGTACTCTACATGACCATATCTACTCAGTATAATATCTTTTAATCCCTAGATAGCAGACCAATCAGACTGTACTGTTCCAATGTATATACTGTATGTAAAATGGGCTAGAATACGGCATGCTAGACTGCAGTGTCTTAAGCAATCTGGCATTTTCTTTTTGCTCAAACTTGATTTATATTACATCACTCTACAGTTGTAAACATTTGAATGTGCACTGATTTTTGATTTTCTTGATGCTTACATGAGGATGCTGTAGTGAAACCCCGAAGTTATATTGATTCATCCTATACCAATCTTGACCAAAAGATTTTGCTTAGATTTGAACCTAATATTACTCATATACTAGAAGCTTGGTGTGCGGCTGATAAAATTATAGTAGGGATTTGAAAACACTATTCGTGTGCACCATTATGAATAAGTACAGTGCAATAACTACAAATGACCCCTGTCTGATGGACCACGAATGACATGTCCTGCTTGGAGAGAGATCGAGGCATGTTTACATTTAGTGATTGGGTTTATGGAAGTACTTCAAATTAAAAGGCAAATTCACTCTCCCCAGGACATAATTTTGTTTATATATCAGAATGAGATCAGCTATGAAAACCTATGGGGTCCTCTGAGATAACTCAATTAGTTCACATCCGCTGACTAAATGGTTTATGCCTCATTTCTCCAAACAAGTCATTTTCACTATGTTGCTGGATGAGTCTTGCTCTGAGAATTGAACAGAAAAAGAATTGAATTGAATTTAATTGGATTTAATCATAACCGGAATATTATTTGACTTAAGCTCATAAAAACCTAGCTCAAAAACTAATACATTTAAAATGAATAAATAATGGCATATTCTAAGCCATACTTTTGAAATAAAATGGATTTTTCTACTATATATAATGCTATTGCTACTTAAACGCATGTTATAGCGGAAGCGTCGCGCAAGCGGAGCACCATTGATAAGGAAAGTGTCTAACCATCAGAATGCTTTTGGAATGTCAAGAAAAACCCTCCAGCAGACATGTACACATGGGATCCCTGAACTCGGGTCACGTTATTCTTGTTATTATTGAGTTTCTAAATGTAGTAACTTTACATGTTGAAACTAAGATAGCGTGTTTGGTTTCCTCATTTTTATTCCCTTCTATAAGCAAGTCATTAAAATGAATTAGTCTTGATATACGTAGGATACGTGTACATGGTTTGAGAGTTCCCATGAAATACTTGTCAATTAAGGGAAATCATACAGGAGATCCACTTTTATGCAGTGTCTAAATCTCTAAATTATATGTTTCAGATTCAATCAATCACCCAATTTTTGGGAAAATGTTAAAACTAGAAAATATGAAAGCTTTATTGTCATTGTAGGCACAGTGTACAATGACATTAGGAGCGTTGATCCACTTGGTGCATCAATCATTCAAGACAAACAATCACTTGAATAATCAATCCCGTAAACCATCATGAGTAAAAGGAAAAATAAACATACAGGTTATGTGAACACGATAAATAAATACACACAAAGGCTTAAACAGAGTTGTCAGTATTGTCAAATCTATTAAGTACATCCTTAGGGGAAAAAGTCCTGTCTATGTTTATTATGTAATGACAGCTTTTTTACCTTGACATCAGCTCAGAATTGGACAGTTTTCGCAAGTATAATGGCTGCAAAGAAGAATATTTTACACAAATGGTGTAACTGAGATATAATACGCTTAGGCAAGGAACCACTGCTGTGATAAATGAGGCCAAGCCAGCTACAGTAAGAACATGGACAAAGATTACTTTGATTCAAAAGAACATAACCAGTGAGGACTGAAATGTACGCCTTTTTTTGGAGCCAATCCTTTATGCTGTATTTAATGTTTTTATTATTATTATTATTTATTTATTTATTTGTTTTTTGCATTTGGTGAGATGTCTTTTTGTGACTTCTGCTATTGTAATCTGAGTTTATCTGTTGACATCCTCTGTAATTCTTACATAGATGACATGAAAGTTATTTTTAAAATGATCACACAAACACACACACACAAAAAAAAAGAATCAGGAAGAAACGAGACCAAATGTCACTCTCTGTGCTGTCTTATCAATGTGTTGAGGGTGTGACACTAGTTTTATTTATTTGTGCGCGGGCTGCTTGAGGCACTGCTTGCGTTTCGCTCGTCTGACTCCAATTAGCACGCGCAATTTCCCTCGTCTATAGATGAAGTTTTTCTGCTAAAGCAGAATGCAATATGAGATTAGTGTGGGTCAGTTTAAACACGACATTAAAAGTATTGAAAAATCGATTTACTTTATTATAACACTGAGATGGTACCAACCATTGAATATGTTCCAACTCTATCTGAGACCGTTTCACCTTTATTAACACATAACCTATCCCTAGGCAGAGGAAATGTCAATACATAGAAACATTTTTACATTAAAAAATCTCTCATTAAATCACCAAAAAATTCTCTCTCTCACTTATTTTAAAGGTTGAGCAGTTGATATAAGTTTTATTTTATAAAGATTATTTCAACTCATAATACCATGGCCTTAGGGATAGTGCGATATCGCAGGGTAATTATGCTTATCTAACCAAATTACTCATTTCTGTAATTTTGAGCCGACATGAAATAGTGTGGACAGAAATATGACTGTGTGATTAACGACCGATTTCATGAGGCACAATTTTATTCAGTGTGCAGCATATTATATTCGGACATTTACCTTTATGGCCAGTAAACGGACTAGACAAACGTAATTTAGGCTAACACACTCATATTAATTACCATAGACAGTCAGATTTAGTTCATTAGGAATTCGTTAGAGGGCAAATGGTTCTAGATTTCTGTATCATTTCTACTTTATTCCTTCTCTGAAAGAGACCGCACAGTTGTCCAGATGAACTCATACTCATTACACCATTACATCACAGGTGTCAAACGGGCCAAATCCACCAACTCATTTTCTGTGGCTCACAAGAGCTTTCAAAGAATTTGATTAACGTACATTCTTTACATCGACCATTACCATAAAACCTAATTCATCATCCCTCCACTAGGTGGCAGCAGCCTATTTCATGCAAACAGCTAGTCATTCATGACTCAAGAAAGATTGCAAGCTACCTTGTCGCTGGTAAACATTGTCAGAAAATGCAAGTGAACAAAGAAGAAGAGGACAAATGCCTAAACGGATCATTTTGCCATGCGGATTTAATGGTTGCCCTTTTAGAATAGATGTTCATTGTTTATTCGGCCCTCGATCACCTTTAATTTTAGTGATGTGGCCCTCAGTGAAAATGAGTTTGTCACCCCTGCATTACATGCATGTTCTTCAAATTACCCCCCACCCCCAAAATTTATTTCAAACCTATTTATTAGCCACAGACTGCTTCCTGTTTTGTCATACAAAAGTGAGCCTACTACTGTTTCCGAACTGTCAAAGAACGTATCTGCTAGCTAAGCTTTATGGGACACATTGGCGTTTACTGAATCAACAGAATGACTCTGAACATGAGGTACATCTTTGATTAGAATCGCTTTAACACATGATTCATTGAACACGCACTGAACCACAAGTCCAGGTATATTCGACTTCTGCATTCAAACTCGAGCTGTTGGAATAAAACAAATAAATATAATGAATTTCTGAATTTGGAATATTTTCATAAATTCATAATTTGGAATTATGTCCTTACGTCAGAAATACGTGTGCAGTTCAGCGTCCTTGTTTACTATGCAAAGGCTAGAAAAAACTTTTGGTGTAGTTTCAGGTATTCTGTGTTGCTTTTTATATGTAATTGTGCTGGAAACTTTGCTAAATCCTAACAGGGTTAGTTAATGATATTAGCGCTGTGAGCTGCTCACTCATTGTGACAGGAAACCCATGTCCTCAACGAACACAGTTGCACAATGCTATGTCTAATACCACTCAAAATAATCTGCTAGAATGGATACTGGATGACGGTGCTCTTGATTCTCAAATGCATATTACAGTACTGGAAAAAAGGCACTAGATAGCAACCTATTCTTATTATCTGGCAATTGTGATAAGCTCTTAATTTTTGTTTAAAGTTGTTAACGTGTTTTGGAGAGCGGCATGGTGGTGTAGTGGTTAGCACGTCTGCCTCACAGCAAGAAGGTCCCGGGTTCGAGTCCCGGGCTCAGGCGTTTCAGTGTGGAGTTTACATGCTCTCCCTGTGCTTGCGTGGGGTTCCTCCAGGTACTCGGGTTTCCTTCCTCAGTCCAAAGACATGTACATGTAAGGCTAACTGGCTGCTCCAAATTGACCTGAGATGTGAGTGTGAATGGTTGTGTGTGTTGCCCTGTGATGGTCGGGGGAGCTGTTTGGGTCGTATCCTGCCTTCGCCCAGTGTCGGCTGAGATAGCCTCCAGCCTCTCTACGACCCTAGAAGGATTAAGTGGTTTGGCAAATGAGTGAAAGTATTTACTGCCAGTTTGAACAGATACCTCTTTTTTTCTGTTCATTATATTTTCATGTTTACTTGAATCATATGTTTGTTGCAAAACACAAAATGCTTGAAAAATTGCTATCAAGCTGTAAAGCTCGGCTTTGCCAACTAGAACGCAGTGAGAGGAAGAGGTGATAAACTTGTGCTGACTTTAGTGTGAAAAATGTCTGCTTGCTAAAAGGACTACACAGGGACCAGTGAACTGTTTACGCATCTATACAGTGCAGACCTTAAATACCTAAACAGTACCAATATTGGTTCATGTGATCTTGCACTCTAGGACAGAAGCCGTGAAATAAGACAATAGGTGTGGGATTGAAGTGCAGAGTGTCAGCTTAAATTCCAAAGTGTTTACATCTCTATTAAATAAACCATCTGGGAATAATTTGAATGCATCATACGTAAGTGTACTGGATTGCAAATCCTTTGCCTGCAGAGGGTGACCTAAAAACATCACCACATGCTGGGTATCTTCCTTGGTGATGCTCAGTCAGGACTCGAATGAAGCAGTTTCCACTATCTGCATGTGCCTGTAGATTTTTATTTAACAAATAAGACACGCCCTCAATGAGGTTCAGGTCACAATATCAACCTGACCAGTCAAAAATGTCTCACTTTTTCTAGTTGTTCCACAGCATACAGGCATTCTTTATTTATTCAGGGTGGTTTTTTTTTAAACAGGTAGCAGAAAGGCAGATGTAAAGTACCCTTTTCACTCAGAACTACTCAGTGACAAGTCCTTTGTTAAAACACGTCTCACATAGTGCTTTGATATCATGACAGTAAACATTTAAGTAAAGATTTCTATTTGATGCTTTGACAAGCACTATTGTGCTTTGTGACCATAGTTGAAAGTGAAAGACTCAGTTGCCAGGACAACCTTCAAATCTCTTCAACAACTGGAATAAGAAACGAGTTCTAGACTTGCTTTGTCTGTTTAGCACACCACTTTAGAGAAAAGGAATAAATACGCATGCGTTAAATAAAACCTCCTGAACAATAAACATCAGTATTTTAAAAAGATTGCTAATAAGGTGTTAAGATATTCGCTACAATTCGCTTGCACATTAACTGGCTTTTTATATTGACCCATTTAAATGGTATTATCATTTCATTCCCAATCACAACACTAGTGGTCATGTTAACCAGCATCATATCAAAGCCTTGTGTTATAATGTTTATTATTGGAAGATCAAAAAAGAAAAGTATAAGGTTCATGGCAATTATGCCCAGCAGCAGTTAATAATGCCACGGTCATTATGAGCCAGGGGCAGAGGAGCAGGCTATGAAGACTTAAAGATACTGAGGGACCACAGCATGAATAAATAACTGGTTTAAATGAAGAGAGAAAAACAGCTGATTAATGAATAGAGAGACAGATGACAGTCCACTGTGAGAAATAGAATGCATACCAATGTAACCACTTTAGTAGATGGAGGCATACATCAAAACACTTTTATGGGCTTTCCAATAAAAACAATCAATCGTAAAAAAAAATAAATAAATAAAAAAAAAAATTCAGTCCTTTCATTTTTAGAATTCCTGATCCTATAATTATAATTATTATATTAGCTTATACTGCTATGCCATAATTGACCTTATAATAACATTCTGATTTTTAAAATTTGGATGTAAAGACAGGCTACTGCTCAGGAAGGGAAATACATAATTATAATTCTGATTTATTTATTTATTTGTTTTTTAAAAGTCATATTATGCATTATTGTTCCTGCGATGGTCTGGCGAGTTGTTCAGGGTGTACCCTGCCTTCGCTCAGTGTCAGCTGAGACAGGCTCCAGCACCACCTAAATAGTATTAATTGGTTCGGGAAATGGCAATTGGATGGCGAATAGTTGTTGATGTATTATTGTCTCACCTCTCTGGTGCTGAATTGATTTATGCATTTGTAGATGTAGCCTATCATTTGTAAACAGCAGATTGCAACTTAATCTACTTGGATTAAGAAAATTGAAGAGAGCAAAACACAGTGCTTTCTGGGTAATAAATGTTTACAGTGTAAAAATCCCTTGTCTTATTTCAGAGGTAAACAAATCATATAATGAAGTAAATTCAAATAATGTAGTCCCATTCAGTTAGCTAGAAAGTGGTTGCTAATATAATGTTATAATGTATGTCGAAAGAGGCACTTAAGTGCATTGATACAGGCGAAGAGAAATGTATATAGCCAGTGTATATCATTATCATCACTATCAGTTGCCAAACCACTAAACCACTTACTCTTACTATCTTAGCTGACACTGGGCGATGTACACCCTGCTCGCCAGACCACCGCAGGGAAAGACACACACACACACACACACACACACATTTACAGTCACATCTAAGGTCAATTTGGAACAGCCAATTAGTCTAATGTGCATGTCTTCGGAAACTAGAGGAAGACGTGCTAACCACTAAACCAGCAGACTATAAGCAGACCAAAAAAACCCCCCAAAAAAAAACATTTGAATGATTTATTTTTCCATTTTAAAATATGATAATGATGACACTGCCTGCTCCAAATGACCGTGACACACTGTGAGTGTCCATCGGGTTGATTCAATCATTATCCAGTTGGGCTAATAATTTTTTAAACTTTAGATAAGGTTCAATCAGAGGATATATAAATATATATTAAAATGGAACGCCACCTCTAACAAACACTCAGAAGATTTATTTATTTATTTAAGTCATATTGACCATAAAGGCTCTTTAAAGTCCACTAAACACAGACTTATGAGAACACGAATTCGGGTTCAAATCATTTTCCTGCCTGAACGAGAAAATATGTTCAAGTGGGTCAGTGTTTCTAGGCATTAAAATGGGTCGTTCAGCTTTGAAGGGAAGTTAGGCCAGGCACAGGGAGGCAAGAAGCATTGGTTTGGATTTTGCTCACCCTAATAAATTGATAAACAGCAACCTTCATTTAGGCCTTTATGCCTCCCTAGTGGGCTCCCAGTAAACCAATAAACAAACCAAGTGATGATATTACATGTATAATGAGATTGAGCTGTGCTAATGAGTTGATAATCAGGGACTGACCATTATTAATGTTTGTGAACACATCTAATTGCAATGTGCAATCATGTGCATGGGCTACCCTCATAAAAAGCACACAGATGGTGATAGCTTCAGATAGTAAACCAGTGACTGACACAATTACAGGTACAGATAATGTATCTCATAATGGCTGTGAAAACATCAGCTATGCACCTTTAAAAAAAAATAAATAAAAGACAAGTATTTTTATAACCCTGGGTTTATACTGGGGCATTATGTTCATAATCGAATTGTGATCGAATGATCGAATCGTGATGATCTTGAGGAAACCTGGTGGATTTGTGATGATCGCACTGATCGTGGTAAAACGTTTATGATTTATTTTGATCGTAAATTGTAGATTACGGTGTATTACAATTTGACGCCAATCATGATAGAATATGGGAAGCACCGAAGAGCGCAGTAGAGCGTAACAGACCTTAACAGATCTTAACAGAACTAAACAGACCTTGATGTGCCATCGTAGGGAATCTTGATGAACTTTTGATACCCCGATCGTGCTCCAAGCGTGCACATAGATCGTGTTTTTTTATTCATGGAGATCACGGACGTCGAGTCTAATGTAAACCCAGGGTAAACATGCTATTTTTTGTGTATTGGGTCTGGTGCATTGGAAAAGTTTTTGCCCTATATTTGCAAGATTGCTGTAACTGGGAGTCAAAAAAGCAAAATCGGCTATGTCCTTTGGCTTATAATTACTGAAACCGAGCATTTTAATTGACTTTGGAGCTTGATGTTGAGAAACGTATTTATTTATTTGATACATAAAAGTAAACATGTAACACACTTAAGGTATGGTAAACCCAGAGTATATTTTGTTTCTGACAATAAATCTCTTTTTGTAAGAGTTTTTTAGTGGGGTTCCAGAATGGGGCCCCACAGTCATGGAATATGGTGAGTCCACCACAGAATAAATACAACCCATTGACTTCATTTCGAATGGATGTCCTGTGTCTGTGCGTGCCCACCACGGGAATCCCAATAAGGCTGCTGTGTCGGTGAATTGATTCTGACTGGCTGTTATAATTGACTTGCGTGACCATGGGCAGCAATTAAAAAAAATACAAAAAAAAAACCCCTGATCTTATTTAGATATTATTAATAATGAAAGAAAAACCCGAAAACACACAATTTAATTCAAGCAGGCAGGCAAACTTGCAAAGTTTGACACTATGAATTGTATCGTTATTATGTACATATTATTGAGGGTATGAACTCGTTGAACAGATACTTAAACTAAAAAGGCAGATACAAATAAAAGTGTAAATCAGACAGGCAGTACAAAGCAAACCTGTGCTCGGACACCTATCAATAGACATCTACCGGGAGCTCAGCTTTTAGGCAGTGCTCAGATTAAACACGCATACAGGAGGAAGCAAATGGTTTCAGAAAGACATGGTGGCCGATTCCATTTTATTTCCAAAATATAACATGATATTTCCTGTTTATTTAAAAATACCTGGTAAGTAAATGGGTCCTTTAATCCCCAGATAGCACACCAATCAGAACGTCCCATCCCTGTGTAGTATATATGAATTATTATTTGACAATGAATAGGATGAAAACATATATCATAATATATCATTTACTTTAATCTAATGTAGGGAGTCTTCAGTGTCAATGTATAATCTTGTTTACTAAAGCCAAAAAAGGAAACAAATATTTTTATATTTAAGTGCTTCATTCTTCATGATATATAATGGATGAAAAGTACAGGGTGACATAGAAAAATAATCTACCACATTTCAAGGGCAAATAAAAAAAAAGGTGAAAGATTATCAAATAATTATGTGCACACACTCATTCAATACAGTTTTTATTTCTTTAAAGAAAGTGGTGTAACTGTTACAGTAACTTCTTTTATTACTTTAATATGCTCAACAACTTTTTAAGGCCACAACTTGAACACCTTGAGCTTGAAGAACTCCATGTGTGGTTTCAGCAAAATGGAGCTACGGCACACACAGCTCAAAAATCATTGAAAGTGCTGATCTTCTTGACGTCTGTAGCCCTGACATCACCCCTTGTGATATTGTTTTTTGGTGGGGCTACCCTAAATCAAGAGTGTATACTCATCAACTCCAAACTCTTGAAGCACTTAAGGTTGCTATTCAGGAGAGATAGCCACTGTTCCACCTGACATGATCAATCTAGCCATGGCAGCCATCTGAAATCGCCTCCAAGCGTGTATAGACAATGATGGGGAAAGTGGTTAAGGCTCTGGGCTACTGATCCAAAGGTCAGGAGTTCAAGCCCCAATACCACCAAGCTGCCACTGCTGAGCCCTTCAGCAAAGCCCTTAACCCTCAATTTCTCAGTTGAATAAATATGTAAATTGCTCTGGATAAGGGCGTCTACCTAATGTAAATGCACATCCACCATTTGAAGGATGTAGTCTTTAAAACATGATGTACAGTTGTGTTCAAAATAACAGCAATGTGTTTTTAAAAAATTGAGTAAAGCTCAAGACCCTTATTCTAGCTTTTATTTCCATACACGCTAATGCATTGAGAACACTGCACATTCAATTCCAAATGAACACATGAAGAAAAATTTAGCCAATTTGTGTAATTCTTTACAAAAAAGTCAAGAAAAAGGAATATTAGGTAGTTAAAAAAAAGCATTGTTTGCATTTTTCTGACAAACTGTCTGCGGCCTCTAGACCCAAAAAGAACAATTTTGCTTTCATCAGTCCACAAAATGTTGCGCCATTTCATTTAGGCCAGGCAATGTGTTCTATGGCAAATTGTAACCTCTTGAGTACATGTCGTTTTTACAAACAATGGGACTTTGCAGGGACTTCATGCTGATAGCTGGGCTTCACACAGGCGTCTTCTAATTGTTACAGTACTTTTCAGATTTTCAAATTTTACACAAAAAACTGAGAATCGAATCAAACTGAAACTGTTACTACACTGCTGTCAACCAAATCTTAACCAGAGTCTATCAATAAACCTGTAGTATTTTATCATCTGGAACAAAAATGTGCGGTTCTTTGATCATTGAACCATACAGTTCCAGTTCATGACCGCCACACCACAATTCTTTCAATATAGAGTTAAAGCAAAGCTAAATGAAGACACAAACCCAAGAGACTGCCATTCTTTTCTTTTAGAATTGTTTTGTTGTGATCCAGTGTTGAAAAGTCACTGAGTGTTTGATGTGGCCTTGGTCTGAACTGCATTACACAGAGTTTAGAAAGGCTGACATTTGAACATGAGCAGAAGAAAGTGAGAATGACCCACAGGTTTGCTGGAGGTTGGAAAGGGCTTCTTCATATCATGCTTAGGGCTACTGATTCTGGTGCTCCAGGTCAAATATTGAACACGAGTCTCATGTCTTGGTTGTGGGCATGGATTAATATATGAATAAATTATGTGAATGAATAATGAATGAACATAAGACTGAAATCAAACAAGTGATCCTTCATTTTCCCCATCAACTCCACTCAAGAGGGAATTATTGGACCTAGTTCGGAGAGAATTATGGTTTGTGTCTTGCTGTCATCTCTCAAGCTGTGAGCCTGAATCACCCAACCATACTTCACTAAGCAACGGGTCACCATGGTTACCCAGATCATGGAGACTGATCAAGTGAATCACTCTCTCTCCCTTGCTTACTCTTTTCCCTCTTTGCACTCTGTTCCCTTTCCTTCTTTCTCTTAGCTGTCACTTAGTTAATACCCCAATGAAACATCAGTGATTTCTCTGTTTTATATTTACTTTAATGATTTAGATGCAAAAAAACAAACAAACAAAAAAAATAAAAACGTATTGCTAAAATGCTTAAATTGACTTTTTATCTTTATTTTATTTTAATCTGGAGACGTGTTTATAATCGAGCTGATGGTGGCACGGTGGCAAAGTGGTGAGTTCATCCGACTCACAGCAAGAAAGTTTTGGGTTCGAGTCCTGGATGTTTCTGTGAGGGATTTGCATGTTCTCCCCATTCTTGCGTCAGTTCCCAAAAACATGCACATCAGGCTAACGGGCTGTTCCAAATTGCCTGTAGATGAAGGTGACTGTGAGTGTGAACGGATGTGTGTGTGTGTGTGTTGGCTCTGTGATAGTATTGCGAGCAGTTCAGGATGTACCCCACCTTTGCTCAGTGTCAGCTGAGAACATCCCCGCAAGTCTAAATGGATTAAGCTGTTCTGCAAATGAGTAAGTGATAAGTCAACTGATTTTAACTTCAAATCCAAAAGTTCATGGACAGTAACTCTCGTGTGTCAATACACCAAGTGACATAACAATGGGACCTGTGTCATGTGCACTTTTCTAACACTGGCATGTATGCATTTGCGATTTATAAAAGCATTCGCAATCTGCACCAGAGACCCTTGAAATGCTTCAGCAATGAAGCTGAAAAAAAAACAAGGGGGACAATGTTACTGGAGGATGATGATCTGTGCCTCTTGACACATGAACGCCACATTAAAACCTTGCTGCATTTACTGCTTCATTGCTGTAGCTTTGCTGAAACACTGTAAGGGTCTCCGTTGCTGATTTTCTGAGTTTGAAACACTCATCACTCACTCATTTGCCAATCTGCCTATTCCTATTAGGGTCGCAGGAGGACTGAAGCCTATCTCAGCTGACACTGGGCGAAGGCGGGGTACACCCTGAACAGTTTACCAGACCAACGCAGGGGCAAAACACACACAACCATTCACACGCACATCCACACTTAGGGGCAATTTGGAACACCCACTCAGCCTAATGTGCATGTCTTTGGACTGTAGGAGGAAACCGGAGTACCTGGAGGAAACCCACTCAAGCACAGGGAGAATATTCAAACTCCCCACAGAAACCTGGACCTTTTTGCTCTGAGGCAGATGTGCTAACCACTACGCCACCATGCCACCAGTTTGACACAGAAATCTGTTGTTTGCTCTTCAGTCCATAGTAAAGTTACAAATTCCCAAATCTGTAACACAGGTTCCGATGTTGACACCAATATAACATGGGTACCAATGTCATGCAGCATAGTGACTCTCGACAGTTATTGCTCACTTCTGCTGCATGTCCATGTTTGTTCAATACAGGAACAGTGTTGTAAACTTTCTGATCACACCTGGAAGCTTGGCTTGACTACCGCTGACAAGAAAAAATGGTTTTAGCACCGCCAATCTGCCCCATTAGATTTTAACTAAGGTAAGGTCTGCTGGGCTTTTACACCCGAGCCTACTGGCTAATCAGGCCAGAGCTTATCCCTGGTTTCCTTAGCGTGAAGCAACTAGGAGCTGGAAAGGGATGCTAGTCCATCGCAGGTTACCTTCCTAGTATTTTAAATTTTACCCATTTATACTGCTGGGTGGACAGAGACACACTTGTGGTTAAGACCTTGCCTAGGGATCTTAGCATGGGGGGGGGGATGGTGTCTAACGGAGATTCGAACCCACAACCCCACGACCTCTCGATCATGAGCCCAGCACCCTAACCACTACACCACTGACCCTCTATTATATGTTTATGAATATCTTTTCTAAATGCAGATAAAAGGAATTGCAATATGTTTTTAATAGGAGTTGATCACCACAGTTTAAAAAAAAAGATACCCATAAAGAACCTTTTACAAACAACCTTCAATTTTGTTTTCTTTTTTTGGTACAAATTTAGCAAAGCGACAACAGAAGGGACTGACGTAGGTTTGGATGAGGTGGATTTGAAAGCTGCGTTCACATGTAAAATATGTGCTGTACATCTGTTGTTGGGAAAAAATGTCAGGTCTGTAATTCAAATAACTGTTGCAAGACAAAAATAAATAAATAAATAAATTAAATGGCGAAATTTATAAATTTTCTGTCTTTGTACATATGCAGCTTAAATTATCAACACATTTTATGTCAGAACAGATCTAGGTAAAACCCATGTAATAACTGGAGAACTGATGCTAAAGTAGTGTCAACGGTATTGGGGACACAGCACATTATTAATTCAGCATCTGTGCACATAACCACAGTTAAGGTAGGTGTTGTATTTTTTTTTTTACATACATTTGGGTGTGATTATACCATGTGATTTATACAAAATGAAAAAACTGCAATCTTTTAAAAAATAATTGGGTATATAAAGAGTGGGATATAAAATATGCATTTCTATGAGAATCACCCATATACAAGGACGTATTGTGGATTTAACGTAAGGTAATCACAGGACTATTGTAAGAAAACCATACAATTCTGGGTGCAACAGATGACCCAAAATGCATATGAAATTCCTATGTCTATCAAAAGACAAGCACAGGACATCATAGAGCATCACACAACAGACTTAGGAAATGGACCTGACGTCAGAGTTTACCTAAGATGGCTATTAATAATTTATTAATAACTATTTTTTAAGACGTTTTAAACTCCATAACAAGGATATACAAGGTGAGTTTTCTTCACACAACAGGTGAGTTTCCTGTGACACCCACAACTGCCCAATATTTTGTCGTGGACCTGTTGTACACCTTTTCTGTGATGTATGTGAGTGTCTTAAGCTGGCGTGAAGCCTGAAAACAAGTTTGAAGAATGCTGTTTTACTTCATGAAACAGCCAATTAAATGACTCATTTTTATGAAGTATAAAACCAGTTTAAGGACTATTTCAGACTGCTCTCCAGCGAAAAGGGAGGAAAGAATCATGTTTTCTTTTATTTTCTTATTTTTTCTTTCTTTCTACCCTATTTACTACATCAATTCATTCATTCATTCGCTGGACCAATTAATCCTATTAGGGTCATGTGGAGGATGGAGCATATCTCAGCTGACTCTGGGCGAAGGTGGGTACACCCTGAACAGCTTGCCCGTCCATCCCAGGCATAACAGGAACCCAGGTGCCCAGAGGAAATACACACAAGCAAAAGGAGAACATGTGAACTCCACACAGAAACGCCCTTGCCAAGCCCGGGACTTGAACCTAACCTCACCATACCACCCCTGCGTAGTAAAGAATAGCGTAAATTCCACAATGATAATCAATCGCTATTTTTTTTCCAACTCATTTTACGAGCAGATCGCACAATATAAATCTTTGATTAATCTTTGACATTTCTGATCTTTGACATTCTGTTTGCATTAAAAAAACAAACAAAAAAACACAAATAAAGCAACACAAGCAATTATAAACCTGTCCATATTAAGATTAGGGTTGCTACCTGTCCCTTATAAAACAGGATTATCACGTTTTTAAAAAAAAATAAAATGGTGTGTCCTCAGCGGGTCAGCCCTGTTCCTTATTTCTCCAGATAGCAACGCTAAAAGCATAACTGTCAGCAGACATTATTATAGCATACACTGCAGTCAATTACAGGGAAGTGTTGTGTTTGATTATTGGAAAGTGAATGTGTCTGTCTTGTGTCAGACAATTTCATTACAAAGCTAAAGTATACAGGGTGGCTTTGGTGGGTATAGAAAACAATCATTCCCCCTTTAAAATATTCACATTTTATTGCTTTGCAGCCTAAATTGAAGACCCATGAAACACTTTTCCAGCTGTATTTACTCAATTCAACGTATAACAGCCAGGTGAAAGATATACACTAATAGCAACAGTTCAGGGGAAGAAAAATCATCACTGAGATAGTTACAAGATCCCCCCCACCCAAATTTTATATGTTAAAACAAAACTAAAACTATCAATGACTGGAGTCATATCTATCTGTACTGTCCCACCATATTGCCCACCACAGAGCATCACTGTTTCTGCATTTATAAAGGTTATTAAAGAGTTAAATATTTTTTTCATCAACATTTATAAACTACTATATGTATAACTGAGTAAACTCTGTCTGAAGTGTTTTTAAAAACAAATTATTACCGTTCTATAAGATATACCAGAATAGATACACCATGGCAGCAGTCATATAATTTGAATGGCACAATTGAAGAACACTGCATACTGTGCACTAAATACTGTATATATAATATAGTATACTTTACTGACTATAGTTAAGCAATTTGCATAAGTATGGACCATGTTTTATACAACAACAATAATAATAATAATAATAATCATAATAATAATAATGATAATCATCATCATCATCATCATCACTGTTAATATTATGTCAAGTCAATATGTTTGTTATTACAGTAGGAAGCACATTAAGGAAGCAAGTCAGAACTCAAATGCATTGTAAAGTATAGCTGAGGATGCAAAAATTGCTGTAATGCAAATGTTATAGTTCTATGGGGATTTTTGTAGGTGTGAGGAGATAGAGGACTACAAGGAATCCCTCAATAATGTTTTAACGTCATGTTATGATGTAAAGAACTGTGCCGCTGTCTCAGTGACTCTTCCTCTCTTTTTCTGATTCTCATCACTGTACCATGTGAAGTCTCGCAATGACAAATAAATAATGTCACACAATGTCTATGAAGCTCTTCATTAGCTGAGACATAGTCGATACACATTCTAATTAAAACAGAGTTTTCATTTTTAACTGTCTTTCAGTCAGGGCTCAGCAATGCCTCAGGCAGGGGGAGGAAGTGCTGATTAGCTGATTACTCTTCGGTGTTGAAAAGGAATGGATGCTACAACATTGAGGAATAAAGAAAAAGAAAAAGACAGCGAAAGATCTTAGTGGTGTTAAATAGAACAGCCAAGGTTGGATACTGTTCACCTCTTTTAAAGCAAACACCAGTCAATTCACTATAAATGGCAGGTAAAACATTATAATATGAACTTTCCTTAGCCTCAGAAATCAATCACACAAAAAAAAAAGAAAAAAAAAAAAAAAACTTAAATTGACTGCACAACCAAAAAGGTATCAGTGATGTTATTTTTGACCTACCACAAGTATAACTTTTACATAACCTTAAGTTAGCTCGACCTCCCAGACACAATCACACATCCACATCTAAACAGGAAAGAAGGAGGAACCACAGACAATATGTTCTGGCATGGTGGCGTAGTGGTTAGCACGTCTGTCTCACAGCAAGCAGGTCCTGGGTTCAATTCCCGGGCTGGATGGTTTCCATGTGGAGTTTGAATTTTTTCCCCGTACTTGCACAAGTTTCCTCCAGGTTACTCCGGTTTCTTCGCACAGTCCAAACACATGCACATAAGGCTAACTCTCCGTCCCAAAATTGACCCTAGAGGTGTGAGTGTATTTGTGTGTTGGTCTGCCGAGCTGTTCAGGGTGCCTATCCCAGCCCTAGTACTAGTTGAAGGAGTAAGCAGTTTGGCAAAAGAGTAATTGAGTGTTACCCAGAAGTTTTATTACAATTTTGTTGTACCGTGACACATGAAATTGAACTGTGAAATATTAAATAATTTTTATTGACAACCAATGTTGTGACAAATAAGAATTCCCCATAATACTTATCAGTTTTCATTATCACCAAATCCAAAGTTCTAAACCAAAAATTTACTGCAGTCAATACATCCTCACTACACTGCATGACTTTGCCTACTAATAAGCGAGTAAAAGCTAACACCTGCAGGCCAGTGGAAGTTTAGAGACCAAATGGTGTCAGGCTGAACTGGTAGTCTACCAAATTGCATGGAAGGAGGGTCTCATAAATATAGAAAAAGTATTCTTGTACCAAGATCAGCTTATTGTGCCACTTTCCACGATGAATAAACTAAAATAATCCTAAATTTTATTTGGTCACAAAGTCATTTAGCAGTAAAAGTGCCAAAGAACACCTACCTGTTCTTGGATCACAGAAGTGGAACTAAATTCTTTTATAGCTAATCTGCTTCTACTTTTGGTCTTGCTGTGAGTCTGAGATGATTTTCTGCCCATTGTGGTTGTAAAGAGTAGTTAGAGTAGTCTTTCACTTTTTTTTTTTTGATAAAGTTTAAAGATTTTCGTGCATGAAGAACCTATGAGAATTAAATTCCTGGGCAAAACAAAAAATGGGGCCAACACCGACTTGCAAAACATCCATTTCTGGAGCAGATTTTCTCACTCATTTACCTTGGGACGTGCACCACTGCATAGTGTATTGTACCTGTGGATGTCTGCCACCTCTGGTTCTATTTACGAGCTTGTTAACAGGTTTGTGATGGGCTGCATCAGTTGAGGAAGATACCAAATAACGAAATACCAAAAGCCAGAGGATACTTTGGAATATGTTGCACTCTAACACGTGTTAGTTTTAATTTCAGATCAAACATTTAAATATTCCTTATTGACTTCACCTTGGGTGGCACGGTGGCATAGTGGTTTAGCACGTCCACCTTACGGCAAGAAGATCCTGGGTTGGACTCCTGGGCTCAGGCATTTCTGTGAGGAGTTTCTCTGTGCTTGAGTGGGTTTCCTCTGGGTACTCCAGTTTCCTCCCTCAGTCCAAAGACATGCACATTAAGCTAACTGGCTGTTCCAAATTGACCCTAAGTGTGAGCGTCAATGGCTGTGTGTGTGTTGCTCTGCAATGGTCTGGCAAGCTGTTAAGGGTGTACCTCACCACTTTGCAGCAGCAACAAGCTGTGACAAGCAAATGGTGGTACATGTCTCATAAGTGATAATTTTATTCTTGCTCAGTTTCTGAATAGTGATTTGCTGTTAACTCCATTAATTCATTTTTTTTTTTTCAATTTGGGGTTTGCCCCATTTTTTTTTGCCCAGGAGTGTACACATGGATAAATACTCTCAGTTTAGGGTTTCTGAAATAGTTAAACCAGTGCATCTGTTACCAATAACCATGCTTGTATTTTTTACCTAAGCATGTCCACAAATATTCATAAAAGGTCATAAATGTGGTCGGTGAATGTATCTAACATGTATGCAGCAGTGAGGTATTTAATCCTTACAAATGAATTCTGTATTTAATCCTTACAGATGAATTTGTTGTCAGACAATTTAAAAGGCAAATATAATTATAACCGTACGTGTTGGTGCCCCAGAATGGAAATACGTATTTATCGCAGCATAAATGGAAAAAAATTAGAGTTCGGTACATGCAACTGGGGGGCCGGTGGCGCAGTGGTTAGGATGCTGGGCTCATGATCAGGAGGTCATGGGTTCAAATCCCCGTTAGACCCCCACCGTGCTAAGACCCCTGGGCAAGGTCTTAACTACAAGTGTACCTCTGTCCGCCCAGCATTATGAATGGGTACCAGTAAAAAAAAATAAAAAATACTGGGAAGGTAACCTGCGGTGGACTAGCGTCCCATCCAGGAGGAGTTGAACTCCTAGTTGCTTCATGCTACAGAAACCAGGAATAAGCTCCGGTCTGATGAGCCACTAGGCTCAGGTGTAAAAAAGCCCAACAGACTTTACTTTACTTTACTTTTACTTACATGCAACTGGCGTACCACAAACATCAAACATTCTTGTCTTCTCTTTTAAATGCAAATTCCACATATGCAAATAAATAAATAAATAAAAAAGGCTATAAAACAGGCCAATGACAACACCCTGGACTGTAACAAATATGCCTATACCAGTCCACATACAAGTTCAGGATATATTACCATGAGGCTGCACAGCTGAAACGTCAACAGTTCTGCAGGTATTGTAAGGAATAAAACAATGGCAATTGTCACAGTACAAACACATTAAGATTAAGTGTGGTTGTTGCACCAGTCATTGTTGATATAGATATCCCTGCTCTTACCAGACTCCTTTGTTCAGTCTGCACAGTGCAGCGGCTCCAGTGCATTAAGCCACTTTTCTGCAAAAATCAGTGAGCAGCAGTCCCTCAGCGATCTCTGTATGTTGAGCCACGGCTTTACTTTGTCTATCTTGTTAGAAAATGACTGAGCATTTGCAAGGAAAACACATGACAATGAGGGTCTGAGCAGAGCACTTTGTAGTCTGGCTTACACCTCAGTGCACAGCACTCCACAGGGCTGCCTGTGCTCTGGCTTTGTCATCTGGGATGCTCCTGTAGTAGTTAAAGATGCTAAAATTTTGGATTGTACAGATTTCCTGATGTTCGGCAGTTTCTGCTATATGGGCAATTTGACAACTTTACATTCATTCATTCTCTAAGCTGCTTAATCCTAATTCGGGTCACGGGGAGACTGGCGCCCATCTCAGCCGACTCTGGGCAAAGGCGGGGTACAACCTGAACTCCGCACAGAAATCAGACCCAGGACCTTCCTGCTGTGAGGCAAACGTGCTAACCACTGTGTCACCATGCCACCTGAACTTTGCATTAATATAATAAATATAAGTAAATAGTATAAATAGTAGTGGTATGGACAGCACACAGAACCACTGGCTCCTGCTGCACACTGTACTCTGGACAGTTTCTCTGACCTAGGACAATGTCGACTAGGCTTAACTCAGCAATTGACATTAAAGGTAGACGCAGCTCCAACTCAGTCATCACAAATGGATCCATTATGTAGCCAGCAATGCTGTGTAATATTATCCACTTTTAAAATTATTTTACTGCTTCATTTATTTGCCAAACTACTTAATCCTACTTGGGTTGTGGGGAGGCTGGAGCCTATGTTAACCGACTCTGAGTGAAGGCAGGGTACACCCTGAACCCTCGCCAGTCCATTGCAGGGATAACACATGTACAACCTTTCACACTCACACTGAAACCTATGGACAATTTGAAATGGCCAATTAGCTTAATGTGCATGTCTTTGAACTGTGGGAGAAAACCGGAGTACCCAGAGAAAACTTGTGCTAGCACAGGAGGAACATGCCAATTTCACACAGAAGTGCTCTCATCGAGACCAGGACCTTCTTGTGAGGCAGACATGCTAAACCCTACGCCACCATGCCACCGTCTTACATGGTTATCTCAAATAATTCCCCAAAGCAGTTCATTCTTAAAACTGATGGATACTGCACCTCATTAGAGAACGAAATCTACATACTGATTTCTGTACAACTCTTTTATGACAATGCCTATATTGCTACAAGCACTATATAAATTAAAAAAAGAAAAGAAAAAAAAAAAAAAACCCTGAATTGCACTGAATCAGTCAATTACCGTGATTCCATAAACTCTAATCCAAAAACATAACTCTCTGTGTCTATGTAATTAGCTATCACTGGTAGTGATAGCCCCAGAAGTGTATGCTGTTACTGGCATATCCTAAATATTCCCACTTGTCTGTTTGGAGTATTTATTCTAATGGTCCTAGGGTGAGTTTAAATACAGCACAGCATAATTTTAGGCAATGAAAGAAGAGTTTTCCCTGTAGTCGTTATAAAGAAAAGCAGTAACACAAACCTTGTGTCTTACAGTTTACCAAATCATTAACAAACCTTGACTTTTATTTTTTGTTCTACCTCCTACAAAAGTTAACTTCCTCCTCAACAGCCCACTGCTGATACCAGCAAGGTCGACAGTTTCGTTATGGTTTATGACATTAACCCCACTGAAGGCCTTCAGGATGTGCTGGAGAACACTTTACAGAGTGGTTTAACTCTCCCATCTTTAACACAAGGTCTCGGCGAAAAAAAGTACTGCAACTCTGGGTGAAATTAAATGTTATGACAGCGAATAACGTTGTCAAAACAATACACCAGTGAATGTGTATCATATTCAATTCTAAAGACTTCCAAAAAAAAAATAATAATAATAATTTAACAAAACTTTTGTGGACAGGCAATGTATTTAAGTGACACACAGTATAGCACTAGGTGGCACGGTGGTGTAGTGGTAATCTCGTCCACCTCACAGCACGAACTTTTCGAATTCAACTTTTTGAATTAATTTATTTTCCCCCATTTCTCTCTTTCTTTTCCTGTAAGGCTGAGGATTGGAGGTGTGTCATTATATTCATGGCCTCCTATTAGGACCCCAATAACGTAGAATCACAAGCTGTTTACTTTTTCTGCTAGGTAGTACAAAAATACAGAGAATATGCATGAATGCTGGCTGAATCTCTTGGGAACAGTTTCATTTGTTGCTGAGTTAATATAATATAAGTGCTGAGGTAATATAACCCAGTCGGCGGACAAAAGGAAATTAAACAGCAATAAATGTTTCCAAATGTTTTTAATTTCCACCTGACATGTGAAGTAATATTTAGTGAAACATGCATGATGGAGCTAAAAGAGAAACGATAAGGGGTTACTGGCAGGAATGAAGAGGAAGTTCAAGTTGACACCAACAATTTTGGAGAGGGGAGTGACGGGATATTTAAAAGACATTCAGTTAAAAAAAAAATCATTTCACTTTTGTAGGTATTTAGTTGTCCATGAAAGCTAGACAGAGTGAGAAAGGGGAGAGAGAGAGAGAGGGAGAGAGAGCGAGAGAGAGAGAGAAACTTAAAGACAGATACAAGGATATATAGAGAGAAAGAAACTGACACAGAGAGCATCAGAAAAAGACAGGAAGACCCATCATCTGTCACAGTACCTGTGATAAAGAAAGGCTTCACATAGCCTAGACATTAAATTACGCTGTCATAATCTCTTTCGTTCCCCAACATCACACTGATCGCACTTCATAACAAAATCATAAACAGCATCAAAACCCTTAGGAAATCAAACCCATAGACATAAAGCTTGAATCTGGGTCCTTCTGTGGCACCGGTCAAGATGAACTAATGAAATAAACACTACTGATGTGCTTTAACCTCTGGGTTTCAAGAGCATTCAATGCCATCTACTTGGATTCAGAAGGGATCTACAAGAGCATATGAGTGAAATGAGCATGCAGTGGTTTGTCATTTTAAAATAGTCCAAGAATATGAAAACAAATAACAAAACTGCCTCCGTAGAGAGAAGGACCGGGTCTAATTTTCAGAGATGAATAGGGAAGTCATGCCATGAGTAAGGTGAACCCTGGATCATTATGCACAGCCTACAAGCTAATTCATCATCCTTGACCCTGGGTTCTCCAAAATTAATTCAGCCAATCACTGTAATGCATTGCAGTGTTGGAGGGATTCTTACATTAGTATCAATAATAATATGAGCAGTTCAGCATAACTACATATTATTATTAATATCAATATACTTTATGAACAGTGTCATGGTGGTGCAGCGGATAGTGCTGCAGCATCACAGCTCCAGCTTTAATCTTGAGCTCAGATTACTGTCTGACTGGTTTTTTTTTTCATGTTCTTTCTGCATCCACATAGGCTTTCTATGGGTTCTTATCTTTCCTTCCACCTCACTGGAACATGCTTTTAGGTGAATTGGTTATTTCATGGGTGGTACGGAGGCATAGTGGTTAGAACGTCCACCTCACAGCAAGAAGGTCCTGTGTTCCAGGCTCAGGCATTACTGTGTGAAATTGGTATGTTCTCTGCATGCTTGCATGGGTTTCCTTTAGGTACACCGGTTTTCTCCCACAGTCCAATTAGCACATTAGGCTAACTGGCTGTCCCAATTTAAATTGCACCTTGTGAGTGAATGCAAATGGTTTTGTGAGCTGGCCCTGCAGTGATCTGGTGAGCTGTCCTGCCTTCACCCAGTTTTGGCTGAGATAGGCTCCCCAACCTGCCTGTGACCCTAGAAGGATTAAGTGGTTTGGAAAAGAAGTGGCTTAAGTGAGTGAGTGGTTATTTCATCCATCTATATCTATACCGCTTTACCCATCTGGATCGCAGGGTAGGCTGGAGCCAATCTCAGCTGACTTTGGGTGAGAGGTGGGGCACATCCTGATTAGGTCAGCAGTCTATTGCAGGTCTAACACAAAAATTAACAAGCATTCACAAACACAGTGACATTTATGGGAAATTTAAAGTAGCCAGTTGACCTACTGTGTATGTCTTTGGACTGTGGGAGTAAACTGAGGTCCCAGGAGGAAACCCTGAAGCACAGGGAGAGCAGGCAAACTTCCATGCAGAAAAGCCCTTGTTGGTTGTAAGATTTTAACCCATAACCTTCTTATTGTAAGGTGACTGTCCGAACCACTGAGTCACCGTGCCACCTTTTGTTATTCCATTTCATTCACACGACAACACATGTTAATCAACAGGCCTGTACATGTGCCAGTGTTAAGCAGGTGACTTGCTTTCAAGGGGAGTCCTTTGGCAAGAAGTTCTGAAAACCTGAAAACAAAGTTTGGGGGGGGGGGGGGGGGGGG
>JBCNYH010000016.1:4448512-4464252 GCA_039654325.1 Tandanus tandanus
TATATATACACACACACACACACACACACACACACACATATATGTTTGCATTGACTGCTTAAACTGAACGGTGCTCTACATACTAAGCAACATAAAAAGCTGCTTAGAACCACCAGAGAACCCTTAATAACGACTGGCCTTCTATGACTATTAATAAAGAGAACTGAGAGGTTGGTTGCAGATTTCATCATGGCTGTGTCCCATCGTATACCATGCCATCAATGGAGTACTGTTACTAATATGTATACTTGTATAAATAAGCATCTGGAGCAGAAATTTGCACAGGTATTCACTTCAATTTCTTGTGCCAAGCGACAACATGAGAAAATGTGAAAAGGAAAGTCGTGTCTGGGAATATTTTAATGCGGAGAATAGCACCAATGTACAGCTGGGAGATGTGTGTTTGAACTAAAAAAATCTCAAGAGTGGGTGTTTTTTACTCTCTTGAGGGCTTGAGCAAATGTTCGAATATGAAGCTAAGCAAAAAAGAGAGGTGATACATTGGTAAACATACTTATATCTTTGTTTTAATTATATTTCATTATAGTATGTGTGTCAACCACATAAAATTGTGCAGCACCACAGAGAGGAGGATCATTTAATGGCAGAGGAGAAGTATACTTGATTGAATAAATCTTAAAAATGCTTTTACTTTCTCCTTAATCCACAAGCTAACCTATTATCTATTTATTATATATCACATACTCTAAATAAATATCATGACAATTCGCTTATTCAGTAATTCCAGGAATCTTGCCCTGGTTAACACTCGTTATCATCAAAGCTGCACCAACTAAAAGCCCTGCAATAAAACTCTGTGGGTGTGATGTCCCAGGGTTGTAAAAACAAAATCAGAATTTTTGTAACACAAAAATCTATTTATTACATATTCGTTTGCTGAACCCATGGTTGCCGGGAGGCTAGAGCCTATCTCAGCCGACTCTGGGTGAAGACAGGGTACATCGTGAATCGCAGCTCGTCAATTTATTGCAGGGCCAACACACACAAGCATTCACACTCACACTCACAACTCGGGGCAATCTGGAACAGCCGATTAGCCTAATGTGCATGTCTTTAAACTATGGGAGGTAACAAGAGTACCCAAAAAAAAAACCCACACAAGCACAGGAAGAACATGCAAATTCCTCACAGAAACGTCCTCCCGGCCTGTGACTCAAACCCTTCTGGCTCTGAGCGGGATGTTCTAACCACTATAACCACGGGTCCGGCTTCAACCTGGATATCTAAAGTGATAACATCTAACATGGAATCCCATCCCATCCCATGGAACACCATCAAATCTATCATTAAGTATGATGGCGCTGCTGCAATAACAGCTACAACATGGTTCATTTAAGGATTTTTTCATCAAATGTGAAAGGAAGAATTCGGAGGATTTGGAAAGCAGGTTTAAAGTGGCCAGCCTGTTTACAATTCTTTCTAAGAAACCCTTAACATGATTCCTGGGGGACGGCACAGTGGCGTAGTGGTTAGCACGTCCGCCTCACAGCAAAAAGGCCTGGGTTTGATTCCCGGGCTCTGATGTTTCTGTGTGGGGTTTGGATGCTCTGGGAACTCCGGTTTCCTCCCACAGTTCAAAAACCTGCACAGTAGGCTAATTGGCTGTTCCAAATCGCTCCTACGTGTGAGTGTGAATGGTTGTATGCGTGTTGGCCCTGCAATGGTCTGGTGAGCTGTTCAGGGTGTACCCTGCCTTCGCCCAGAGTCGGCTGAGATGGCCGCCAGCCTTCCCGCGACCCTAATTAGGATTAAATGGCTTAGAAAATGAATGAATGATTTCTGGGTTCCATCCAAATCAGTAGCAGCTGCTGCTAAACATGGGTTTAGCATGTTAACTGCTCCCAGTTCAGGTTCAAATGCCATATTATATACAGGCTAAACCTATATTACATAACTCACACAGCTGTCTGCCATGTTATTATTTATTGACATTTA
Source organism: Tandanus tandanus (assembly GCA_039654325.1). Taxonomy (NCBI): domain Eukaryota; kingdom Metazoa; phylum Chordata; class Actinopteri; order Siluriformes; family Plotosidae; genus Tandanus; species Tandanus tandanus. Next base: position 4,450,469 of record JBCNYH010000016.1, read on the forward strand.
TTTATTTCTAGGAAACTGGTTAATAACCACATTGAATCATGAAATGTAGTAGCATGAGAAGTGACCTCTGGCTGTATACTAGATATTTTCACCAGTGTAGTATATCATACAGGAAACTGTAGTGTACTGCATTTTTTTTAAATTTATTTTCATGTATTGCATATTACTTTTTCATCAAGATCAGTATACAAGCAATATCCAATAAGGAGGTTTAGACAGAGCCATAGACTCTGATTTTTCTGGTGCCCTTGAACCAGGAAGTATACAGGTATATATTCACACAGAAATTTAGCAAATATAATTTGGAACCAATTTTAAATGAATGCTTACAGACTATCAGATGCATCCTACAAGTAAACAGTTTTTGCATTGGCACAGTGAACAGCACTCACAGCAGGAAGGTCCCGGCATGTATTTCCTGTGCTTGTGTGGATTCTGGTATGGATAATGAATAAACGGGCTTATTATATATTATAATATTTATGGTTTATTTAATTATTGATTTATGTTTAAGTGCCCTTTTTCTTTCTAGATATTTGGAGGGGAGATGTCACCCCTGCACCTTTAATGGAGGAGCTGCTACTGATCCATCTAATTGCAGAAAGGGAGGGTGCCTATTACTGGGGGATTTCATTGTGTATACAGACGTAAACTTGGAGGATCAACAGTCAGAAGCCTCGCTGCAGGTCCCAGCTCTCAGCTCTGCACAGAGCATCTGCATTATTAATGAGGCCAGTGATAACCGCAGATGTTTCCACGTATGTGCTCCATTTTCACTAATATTTGAAAGCAGTGCCTTCTGTTGTACTTGAGTCACCTTTCTCAAATTCGCAACTATTTCTTTTTTTTCACATTTGCACCCAAAACCAAACAAGTTATTAGTGTTACTGGGTAATCTGATTATTATAAAAATATTTTTGTATGTTTGTATTCTATATTTATTTATTATAATGAACAAAATAATGGTTCACACATATGCCAAAGCAGCTCACTCATCCACCTATTCTTCATCTATACCACTTATTCATCAGGGTTGCAATCAAGACAATTGACTATATAAATAGTCAAAACTGAGGTTAAAATGAGCCTAAAAATACAATATGGCAGCACTAGTTATCAATTTAGAGACAGACTGCATTTACTTCCCATGTAAATGATAGTAATATCACACTTCAAGGAAGCAGAGGTTAAATCGTAAACATCTAATAAGTATGAAGTAATGAGAATGAAGTAATAATGAAGTAATGAGATATGCTTTATTAAAGTCAGCAGCACCTCAGAGACAGATATCAGACAAATAATGTAAATCTAAAACTATAGAAAACGAGACTTGAGCTGCCTAAGTGCTATAAAGGGCTTTCGACATGCTACAATTGAGCAACCAAGAGAAAAAAACGACTTAACAGTCAACTTCAAGACCGCACAGTCTCGCAAAGCCATTGAACTTCTTCAGAGGAAACAAGCTGAGGCTAGCGTCCAGTGCCGATTTCCTCTAAATTCTTTATTCTCTTTTTTGAAAGAGTTATTGCGTTGGAAGTTAAAAAAAAAAAGTTGACTTGCATCTTTTCACAGCTTTAACAAAATTCTGATGGTGTGAAATTAATAGACAAATTGAATAAAAGTCACGAAAATATGCTTACCTACGTGAAACGATGCTACTGTGCATGCAATGAAAAACCTGTGTGCTGGTTCCTTCTCTGCCTCTACTCTGCTACACGCTACATATATAACTGGATACAATGAATGAAAATACCACTTTATTGATTTCGGATGGGGTGGCACAGTGGTGCAGTGGTTAGCATATGTGCCTTACAGGTGGAAGGTCCTGGGTTCGAGTCCCTGGCTCAGGCGTTTCCCCGTACTTGTGTGAGTTTTCTCCGGGTACTCCGGTTTCCTCACACAGTCCAAAGACATGCCCAATAGGCTTATTGGCTGTTCCAAGTTGCCCCTAGGTGTGAGTGTGAATGATTATGTGTGTGTGTGTGTTAGCCCTGAAATGGTCTGGAAAGCTGTTCAGGGTGTACCCCGCCTTTGTGCAGTGTCAGCTGAGATCAGACTCAGACTGCCCGTGACCCTCATAAGATTAAACAGTTCGGCAAATGAATGAGTGAGCGAGTGAGTGAGTGAATGATTTCAAATAAAGCCAAGAATCAAACTCGATCTGTCTTCATTTATTAAGACATTCTTAAAGTTTTGTGTTGATACGTGACTTATTTTTTGAGTTATCCTACTGAAACCGCCAGATTGGAAGCGGACGGAGGAAAATGAGAACATCAGTAAAACCAAGAAAGAACGCCCCATCTGTGATGAGCAGGCTTAATTACTTTTCAGCATATTAGCAATGAAAGGTAAAATACCCAACATTCTGCAGGATGAAATCCAGTGAGTGTTACATTTGTTATTATCCGAAACAAGATTTTCAATGAAGTGCAAAGCTGTGGTGATTATTTTAAATGCACATTACAAGCAGATGATGAATTAGGCCCGTTTAAGGATTAGTCAGTGCCGGACGTGTTGGAGTAGCTCTCAATGACATGTTATTAAGTTGTAATGAAGTCTCTTGAAGTGGTGTGTCAAGCAGCTTCAGGCTGAGGCCTTTTCCACCAGCGTCATGGGGGGCTGCCAAAGAGAAAAGCCCTGTGAGAGCTAATCATGTCAGGCAAAATGAGGTTTAACCGCAGCGCCACAACTCTGCTTCATACTCTCTGCCGCTGCCTTTCTGCTATTCTGTTGCTAATGACATCGGAGCTGTGCCTGATTTGCAAGTGTTTGCTGGTGATTTATGATGTCTAAGAAGAAAAATGCATCAGGCAGGATGCTTGGGTACATGTTGGCCTCTCTGAGAGGAAGGATTGTGCCCTGACACCACACTGAGGAACACTGGCAAAGCGTGTAAGTTAATCTCTCCCCTTGACCTCTATTTCTACTCTGGCGCCCTTCTTATTTTTCCTCAACACCACTGTGTGGCTATCAGGAAGCATGGCTGAGACCCCAGTGTCACCTCACACAAACCCATCTTCTTTCAGCACGGATTATTTGAAATGGTCACTTAGACGTGTAATTTATATACAACATGGTTGGTACTGATGGGGAAAAAAAGATACATTTAACTCATGGGGGAAAACAGACAAATTCTTATATCGTAGCATATTAAAATGTTAAGACTGCAAAAGTATATAATAATCTTTATGGAGATGCTGTCTCAGCAGAGACATATGTCTCGTGACGTGGGTTTCCTCCGGGTACTCTGGTTTCCTCCCACGGTCCAATAACATGCACAGTAGGTTAATTGGCTGCGACTGATATTTTCATTACACACAGTTATTCCTGATTTGGTTGATTACAAACTTGTTATTTATGCAAATCTGCTTTGGGTTTGACTTGATTTTTTTCCTCTGATTGTTGTTTGTACATTGCCTGACATTTTTGTACCTGTTTAACCACAACGCAGAATCATGTTTTGGAATTGATAACTTTTGCAGTTAACAAAATCCTTGAACTGCACCTGGGTCCTGCCAACCCCCTTACATGACAGAATACCTTGCTGCACAGTATGGCTGCAGCAGGACCACAGGGGTTGGGTGGTGTATGAGAACCTGCAGAGAGTTTCTGGGTGAGTTGCATGATTTACTGTCTCATTGGACCAGCATGCTGGTGGGCTACGTATCTGTTCATAGTTAAGCACCCATGCCTTAGAGACTCCATGGGGTTCACTAGCAAGTGGCTGTTCCAGGCTTTCAAGAAGGAAGACCCCCTGAATTCTTTTTTGGGAGGGTGGGGTGGGGGCTTTACTCTGAGCTCCCTCCAGAGGCTGACTAAGTGGCCCGCTCTCGAGAGCAGTCTCCAGAGGCCGACAGGGTGGCCTTCACTACAGAGCTTCCTCCAAAAGCTAATAGGGTGGCCTCCTTTAACAAAGCTCTAAACCCAGACTGACAGGGTGGCCTCATCTCCAAAGCCCTCACCAGGGATAACAGGACACCCGTTTCTCCAGAGCTGTCACCCAAGTCTGATGGTGGCCTCCTATCTAAAGCTCTCACCAGAGGCTGACAGTGTGGACTCCTCTCCAAAGCTCTCAGCCTCATCTCCGGGCTTCGGGGATGATGTCGTACCTCTGCCTCCTAACTTCAGAGATTATATTCTTACAGTGCCTTCTTTCATGCCCATGCCTGAGTTCATGCCCTCTCTAAAGAGTGCTACCCTGCATGCCTTGCATACGGCTACTTCTGGGTTTGAGGGAATAGACTACAGGTCCAGACTTCAGTTGCACTTTGGGATCATGCATGGGCCTGTTCATTACACACAGCTGTTCCACATTTTGGCTGATTTTGTACTTGGTGATTATTACTCTGCACTTACAGCAAGTTTGCAAAGTATTGTTTAGTCTTTGCCAAATGATTTTTGCTTCATGCATTGCTACTCTGGTTATGACTTTGCTCTGCTTTCATTTTTTTTTTTTTTAATATATTGTGGCAGGTGTTTGACCACAGTGGATTCATATTTTGGACTTAAACCCGCACCTGCACCCTGCCTACTGCCTTACACGACAATCGCAAACTATCCTTAAACTTAGAAGCTTCCAGAAATCACATCTGGTTAGATAAACAAAATAGAAATGTTTCAGTATTTGTACTGGAATTGTGCTGACAAAAATAATTCGTTGGTTGCTAATTAGTTCTACTGCTGGATGTTAGGAAAATGATCGAAAGCTCTTCCTTTAGATTCTATTCATTTTCTGAACCGCTTAATCCTAATTAGGGTCGCGGGGAGGCTGGCGCCCATCTCAGCCGACTCTAAGCGAGGGCAGAATATACCCTGAACAGCTCGCCAGGCCATCGCAAGGCAGAAACACACTGACGGCTATGCAGCCTACTCTTGTCGAAAATCAGCAATGGTTCTTTTACATGCCTCTCACCACAGACATGCTGGCATTTGATAAACCAGTCAGCTGCACTGGGGGACAGTAGTGAGAACCCCGTTGATAGTGGGGCTTGAACCCCCGACCTTGGGATCAGTAATCGAGCACCCTACCACCGGGCCACCACTGCCCCTCCCTTTAGATTCTAGATAAATAAAAATCTAGATGTTGCTGTTTCCTCTGGTAAACAAAATGCTTGTCAGTGGGGTAAATTAGCTAGCTAATCCATAGTCTTTCAGTAACACAGAGAAGTGTAAGTGTACGCTAGTTATCTTGACTAGTTCACAACAACGTGAAAAATGTCACGTGGGGGACTGACAAATTACCAAACTAAATCATCAGTCATATTAGCAAATGGCTAAGCAATAAACTGATAAATAAATGTCCCCCCCCCACCCCCTGATTTTTCTTCCCCAATTTAGTAATAGCCAATTCCCACCCGTCAACTATTGCCTCCCTATCACTCAACCAACACCAACCAGTGAGGGGTGTAAGCGAGCATGCACCCCCAACGTAGCAGTCTTTACAAACTCCATGTGGCTGCGAATTCAGAGGCAGCCAACATACACAGAGGGAAAGCGCTCTCTACCCCCATGTACACTTGAACACACAGACCCCCGTGATTGGCTGGTGATTGCCTTGAGTGATAGGGAGGTGAACGTATGCCATCCCTTCCTCCCATAAGAGCTCGGCCAATTAGCTTCCATGGATTACCAGTCGCGAATGGCTGTGTGAATCAATCTGGATTCAAACCTGTGATCTCCACACCTGAAATTTCTAGAAATATTTAAACATGTCTCATTTTTAATGCTATACCACCCAAGCTTACAGTTTTTCCCTGAAAACAAAAAGGTGGCATTATTAGTATTGGTCAACCATTTTCTTAAAACATAAACAACAAAACAAAAATCCGAACAAACAAAAAACTTATCTTATAATAAACACTGATACAGATTCTGTGAGAAACTAAAGCAATACAGCCCCATCTCATCATGAAACAAAAAACAAATGCACATATGCTTCCAGCAGTGTGCAATATCATAAAAGCCCTTTCAGCGAGTGCTTCATTCACTGTGCTTTGAAATTGATATATCTTAATCCTATTAAAACTTTCCAGCTCTTGTAGCCTCGCAGGCTGTTAAGGTAGTGCACTAAATTGTCTTGTTTGCCTGTATCTCTTAAACAAAGAAAATAAAGGAGCATTATTCTCAGGTCATTTCATCATTAGAAACCATGAAATCGTTTTATTTAATTGGCTGTGGAAAAGAAATATCTAAACCTAACCCAACCTTTTGTAATGATAAAAATGTATTTAATGCAGTGAATGGTCTTATCTCATCTGTATGATGCTGAATGAAATATATGGATGAAAGAAAGTGAAGCAAGCGGATGTTAAAGAAGAAACACATCCATCTTGAATGACTCGCATATCAGTCCTCGTAATGAATACTGAAATAATAATACGTAATGAGTCATGGGAAAATATGTACATCCTATGGAAACCATTTTTCAACATATTCAAGCAAATATTTTTAAATATTTTTTATACTAACATAATGTTTCTACTTAAAAATATTTAAAGCACAGCCAACAGTGATAAATAGATGAAACAAAGCAAATATTTGGTGTGAGGACCCTTTGCTTTAAAAGTATAGTGTCTTAGGTACAGTTTGTACAGTGTTATAAGGTAATGAACTGTAAGTTTTACTGAGCATCTTGCAGAATCAGCCACAGTTCTCCTGGAGATATTGACAGTCACACTTGCTTCTTTATTTCCATGTAAAACCCAACAACCTTCATTATTTTTTGTCTGAAAGGTCTCTTATGTAATATACTGCTTTCTCTAATCATTCATTCATTTTCTGAACCGCTTAATCTTGATTAGGGTCGTGGGGAGGTTGGTGTCCATCTCAGTTGACTCTTGGCGAGGGCAGAGTACTCTCTAGACAGCTCACCAGGCCATCGCAGGGTAGAAACATGCTGACGGCAACCCAATGGCCTTTTTTGCTCAAAAATCTAAAATATTTTTGTACTGACTTGCTAATATGGACAGTGGTGGTTAAGTGGTTACGGTTCTGTTATCAGTAGTTAAGGCCCTGGGTTACTGATCTGAAGGTTGGGGTTCAATTCCGAGTACCACCATGCTGCCACTGTTGGGCAACTGAGTCACTACAGTGTAAGTTTCACTGTCTTCCTAAGGATACGTTAACCCCAACCAACGCGTTGACGTTACTTCTGGAGAAAAAACTGCTAACTACCGCAGTTCAGCACACCGCTTGTAATCCATGGGATAAAATTACCAGTTTTGTGCTTTTTATGGTCATTTATCTTAAAAGAAGTGTCTGTATCGCTTAAACATTTTACATACATATATGTATATATGTATGTATTTGTATATATGTGTGTGTGTGTGTGTGTGTGTGTGTGTGGGTGTGTTTCCTGGCATCAGAAGCTTGTATTGCCCCATTAAGCAGAAAGAAGACGTTTTCCATAATTGTCCACCATCGTCATCATAATTGTCGGATAGCAGATTGCTGAAAGTTTCGTTTTTCTTTCAGTTTCCTCTCTCTCTCTCTCTCTCTCTCTCTCTCTCTCTCTGAAAGCAGTGCTCACACACAGTGCAGAATAAAATGGAACTGAGGTTTATTACTAATGAAAATGGAACACAAAAGAAAAGGCTCACAGACCGCTACTCAGACTCAAGCATAAAAAATACTACTCAGACAATCAGACAGACCTTGCAGGTAACAGTCTGCGATTCAAATGGAAAACAGAAACTTGAGGAAAGGAGCTCAGGTGCGCAAGTCTCGTGGTGAACTACTGAAACACAGAACTGCAAGCGGGGTGGAGCTGGCCACTCTCTCTCTCTCTCTCTCTCTCTCTCTCTCTCTCTCTCTCTCTTATGAATCATTCATTCATTCATTCATTCATTTAGTGAACCACTTTATCCTACTTGGGTCACAAATATCTAATTTTGTGTTAAGAATAACAAAAAAAAAAACAAAACAGGTAAATACTAATTTACCCAGCAGTGCTTCCAACTATTTTCAGGGCAAAGTGGCAAATGCATGCTCTTAATTTCACCATATGACCAAGGTATGAATTTGCATAATAATCGAGTCATCATGATGATTTCCATTTCAAAACCTGAGTGTAGAGATTAATCAGGAAACAAAAAACTCAGAAACTAAACACTATTGCAGGTGCTAGTATATGATAATCAATTGTTATCTGTTGATAATAATCACTGGTTAACAGTCTGTGGTATTAACATTATATTTGGTATTGTAAATTTATGTAGACAGTGAATACCATATTAATGATATTTAACAGCTACCTACAACCGATTAAAAATGCATACAACCTATTTACTGCCATGAAGTTGTCAGGTGGATGACTAGCCTTTCTGTTTTATTCATAACACTGCATTAGATGTCCATATTTTTTCCCATGAATACATGGCATCCTCAGTGGTGTCCAAGATTTCATTTATAATAAGATTCTTATTATTATTCTTATACTTTTTTTTCCCTGCTTAAACTTATTTCACCTGTCCTACCCACAATGTCATTCAACTACCCACAGTTGGAATTCCTGTTAATCTCTATGTAACTAGAGTGATGCAGCAGCACTTTAGTTCAACTCTCTAGTGTTTAACTCTCTCATCTTTATATCTGTGTACTCTGCCTAAACAGATCAGCTAGCAAAGTCTTTGATTGTTTAAAAAAACTTCAGAGCTGTTATAGCGAGCAGGTAATAGCATTTCCCTCTAAAATTACTGATTAAACATCAATGCATATATTCTAACTCAAACTTTTAATATAATTGATGATGATTTGGGCTATAACAGGTAGGGTAAATAATAACCACAGCAACGAGTGAGCAGGTGAATCCATTAATCCCTTTTTTAGGATCTCTAGAGGGCACAATGATTGCCTACCATCATGATAGTGCAGTTGTTGTTCTTTTAAATAATTAGCCACACTGACTGGCGCTATACTGACCCTGACATGATGTCGCCGCTACACTGTACACCCTCCTCCATTCGGTTCCCCCAATGTCAAACACCTTTTTATGCCACTGTACAAACATGATGCCTTGACAAAGAGGCTTGCATAGCAATGCGAGCCATTTGCAAATATAACAGTAGTTATAAATATTTATTTTATGATTTCTATTATTGAGTACATTTTACACACTAATCGGCCAACAAATTACCCACTCTAGTATCCTATTTGGTTGCCCTTAGAATTTGCCATGGCATTGTTTTGACAATCTGATGCAATGTCACAGCGGTTATTTCCATTCACAGTTATTTTTTATTTCATTTTTTTTTTTATTTTTATGTTTTTGCTTTAAGGGTGAGAGAATGCAACCACTCTGTAAAATCCTCTCTAGAACATTCCAAAGACTTTTAATTGGGTTAAGGTCAGGACTCTGTGATGGCCCTTCATGAAAATGATTGCTCATGCTCCCTGAAACACTTCGACACAATTTGCCCAAATTTATGCCTGTACCATCAGCAGGAAAAACTAAATGAAGGGATTACCTGGTTGTTCAGTACATTCAGGTAATCTTACTTCTATTACCACTGATTTTATTACTACATAACATTGTTGAGCCTAGAGCTGATCAACTAAAGGAACCCCAGATCATAACACTGCCTCCAGAGGCTTGTAAAGCGGCCACTATGCATGACTGGTACCCTGATGCACCTATCACTCTGGAATAGAGTATATCTTAACTTGTCATTGCACATGATCTATTTGCGTTGCTCTCCATTCAAATCTTTATGCTCCCTAGCAAATTGAAGACTTTTTTTATCCCGATTAGTGGTTTTCTTATGGCCACACAGCTGTTTAGTTCCAAACCTGTGAGTTCTCATGCATTATGCATGTGCAAATGCTCTTACTTTCACTACTAAGCATAGCCGTGAGTTATACTGTTGATTTTTTTTTACACTTGACCAAGCATTTAAGTGATCTCCAATCATAGTCAGTCAAGATTTTTTGTTTTTCCCCCAACCAAATTTCCTTCCAGAACTTGATGGTTTATCACACTCCTTCCAAGCCTCCTCAGTGGTTTTCTGTGCTCAATGCAGCCAATAATATTACTTTCTGAAACACAGTAACATCTTTTCCATGACCACAGAATAGACACGGTTGAGTAAGAATGTAAATTGCATCAGTTAGTTAAAAAAAAAGATGCAATGTAAAACTGATATTAATCAGTTAATTGTCATTTTACTCACTCATTTGCTAAACTGCTTAATCCTTCTAGGGTTGCTCGGGGGCTGGTGGCTATCTCAGCTGACACTGGGCGAAGGTACCAGAAGGTACACCCTGAACCGCTCGCCAAACCATGGCAGGGCCAACACACACACACACACACACACGCACACGAAAGCATTCACACTCATACCTATAGGCAATTTGGAACAACCAGTAAGCCAAATGCGTGTCTTTGGACCGTGGGAGAAAACTAAAGTACCCAGAGCAAACCCACGCAAACTCCATACAGAAATGTCCGAACCTGGGCTCGAACCCAGGATCTTCTTGCTGTGAGGCGGGCATACTAACCATTATGCCACAGTCATGGTATTATCAGAACACTAATTTCATAACTATATCAGTACAAATATATTTTTGTTTTTTCTGGGTGGGCATCCCTGCACAACAGTAAACAGAAAACGAAAAAGTTATTTCCTGGCAAAAAGGCTGAAAAACTGGGACACTGCTGATTATTTCCGCCTCTGGTCTGTACACAGCATTAGAGTATTAAGAGTTCTCAAAGAGTGTGGAGTGTTCCGGGTGGGAGATTGAGTGCGGGTTATGCAGGTCTTCAGATCTGAAGCCTTTAAACAGGTGGAAGCAGCCAGTAGCTGTTCGGAAATTGAGCATGAGGAAAAATGCTCCAGTTTTCTAAAGTGCCAAATGGTGCAATGTCAACTGCAGGGGACGGATCCAGCCCCGTGCCATATGCTCTGCATAAAGAAGCAATGACAGCTGGTCACTTCAAAACAAAGATTTCACTGCATTTTTCAAAGAACGCAGATCTGTCTAATTTGATTAACAGTGTGCATTCACAAGACATCGTTGTGGCGTTTGTGAGATGACATGGTCACACACATACACACACCCACACACACACAAACACTTCATCATTTTTCAAATAGCAGTAGAAGGTAGTATTGTTATTGTTGACAGCTCTGCCTCATGCAAAGCTTTTTAGGTTAAAAAAAAAACAAAAAACAGCCTGACAGAGTCACTACCTGAATGCTGTGCACTTTGATTGACTATCAATTACTGCTTCAACCAATTTAGTGGACCAGAACCTCTTACAATAACAAGAGCAATCACAGAATCTGAAAAATGCGTAAGACATCAGAAGGATGGAAACGGCTTTTGAAGTGAGTGAATTTTTTTTTTTTTTTGCCTTTAGGTTCCTCAGAGCATGATGTATTATTCAGACTGTAGTGCCGTAAACTACAGTGAGAGCTGAACCATTTTGAATATCTGAGGGTACATTTCAGTGTGATGATTCTAAACAATTCAGGGTGAAGCAAAATATATTCGTGAAATCCGCTCTCACTCCTGGTCAGGGTCACGGTCGATCCAGAAACTATCCTGGAAACACAGGCAATGCGGTGGGAATACCTGGATGAGATGCCAATCAATCAACAATATGTACCAATGTAGATTTTCATGTTATGACTTAATAAATAAACCTGCTCCAATAAATAAGTGTCTAGTGAAGCCATAATCAATAAACATGAATTGTAGCTTGTATAAACTGCTTATTAACAGAGCACAAGGTCCGTATAGAGGAATTTCAGCCCTTGGTGTGTACTTAAGACCTCAGACAGAGATTTTTCACATTTTAGAATTGTCCCAATTCATTTCACTTGCAGTCACTTCCAAACCAGGAGTCTTTATGCGTGTCTTATGATTCGATCCCAGAGTGAACGCTATTCGCAGGAGCAATCAGGAAGTGGATTTAAGCTCTCTTCTTAAACCGCCACCTGGAGCGATACGCCTTTCAGCGGCTGTTGCAGCATCAGCCTATGTTCGTGACCAGTAGCTTTCAGCTTGTTCCCCTTCTAGAAAAAGCTACTAAAAATCATAACGCATAGTGCAGCTAGCTAACAGCTAACTTGCAGGGAGATACGCACTGGTCCATAAGCGATTTATTGCCCGCGCATCGACCAATCAGATACTATTTTTGCAATTTAATGAATATGAATTATTCCGTACCTGCTACAGACCCAGAGGAGAGGGGAAAATAAGCTTGTCTCTGCTAAGCCTTACAATATTTCGAAGATATCAACTTTAGACTTCATTTTTACAGTCTACTGTAAAATATTTGCTGTTAACAATGTCAGATAGTTCTGGACTTTTGTGAAACCAAGAGCACCATCAATGTTAAAACACAGAATTGCATGAAGATTACTTTCTATTCCAGACTGTAAATTGATGGAACTGATCAGTGATAAGTGCCTTTAAAACAAGGATCTTTCAATATTGTCATAAAGAATACTCTTTCTTTATATCAGCTTTGGTTGTTTATATTTAACCATACAAAGCTGGCATAAAACTGTCCAAGAGGTGTGACATCCAACACAACAAAGTGTCACATCCACTGTAAGATACAACATCTTTTGCATTGAAAATATTTACCTTGACTACCCTGAGCATGCTTTCAGTGGTTGAACTGAGTGTTGAGGTGTTTTTATTAGCCATGCACATTTATTATTACCTATCACATACAAGCAAAGTTATTGAGCATCATGCTTCTGTGATCAGAAATGCGTTGGGGAGAAACTGAAGAGAAGGCGGGAGCAATCTGAGCCTGAAAGGTGCCCCAGAGTGAGATGTCTGAATTTGCACTGATCTCTGAAATAATAACGTCAATGTCAAAAATATCACACCCCGGTCTCACCATGCTGGCTGTCCTTTTAACACAGATATCAAGCCCAGCCCTGTTACTACCAGTAAGAAGATGTGCTAACCACTATGCAGCCTGTCCAAATTAGCAGGTATGTAGGTAGCTAATTTTGTTCTATGCTATATCAGCCCTTATGTGTGGATATTTGATGTTTATTTTAAAATCTATACTAATAAAATTATATAAATTTAAAAAATTAACTAAACAAGATGCATCAGATACACCTGTGATATAATTCTATAAATTTTGTGGCCAGGAATGTAGCATTTTCAAATTAAGAAAATCAGGAAAGCATTAAATAATAAGTATAAAATTATTAACAATACTAGCATTAAAATTATTAGTATTAGTCTTTCAGTACTAAAAAAAGGGTAATTACAAAAATTTAAAAGCATTTTTGTCTAAAATAATATTGCTAATACTAAAAGGCCTAATTTCATACACGTGTCCTTAACGCTTATAATAATTTCTTAAACAACACCTTTACCTGGACAACATTCCAAATAACAGGAAAATACTGCCATACAGTGGTGTGATTTGGGACATAATTAAATAAATATAAAATAATAAACATTTTTTTATTGTCAGACAATATATATTATTATATTACATAGCCCTATTGCATTGTTATATAATATATATTATTATATTACATAGCCCTATTGCATTGTTGAGGTCCTGGGTTCGATTCCCTGCATCGGGTGTTTCTGTGTGGAGTTTGCATGTTCTCTCTGTGCTTGTGCGGGTTTCCTCCCACAGTACAAAGACATGCACATTAAGCTGTACCAAATTGACTCTGGGTGTGAATACTTGTGTGTGTTTCTCTGCGATGGTCTGGCAAACAGTTCAGGCTCCCTGTGACCCTAGTAGGATTGAGCAGTTGGGCAAATGAGTGAAGAGCGTGTGTTTTCCACATATATATACA
>JBCNYH010000016.1:4473496-4492586 GCA_039654325.1 Tandanus tandanus
TATATATATGTATGTATGTATGTATAGAGAGAGAGAGAGAGAGAGAGAGAGAGAGAGAGAGAGGGAAATGAGTCAACCCTTCTTCTTCCACTGCATGATTGACATGATGTCATGGTTGTGACGGAAATACTGTTTACATAACTTCGACTGCAAACACAATGATGACAGCTGGTCTGTCTCCCCCATCTTCTCCTTTTCAGTCTGAGCCAACCGGGTAGCTAGAAACCTGGAAAGATATCATTTTGCTGGCGCACTATTATGCTAGAATCTGCTATCGTGGATGCAAAAGTAAATATTCCATGGTAAAACTACTTTAAGCTGTCACCCACACAGTTATGGCTTGAAAACTCTGAGGTTGGATGTACATATTATAGAAACTGCAGTGCAAAACAAAACGATTTGTAAAGTGCAATATTGTATAAATACACTCAATGTTCGCTTTATTGGGTACAGGTGTACGCCTGTACAATGACTATACAGTGATCTAATCAGCCAATCATGTAGCAGCAGCACAAAAAAGAAAAAATATCATGCTGATACAAGTCAAGAGCCTCAGGTAGTGTTCACAGAAAAACGTGAACCATGTGACTTAGCATGTTTATCATAAAGGTTTTCAGGACTGTGGCAATATTATTAAAAATGGTTTTACAGGTGTCAAAATCTTACCATAGAAACAAAGTCAGGATATTACGTTTTTTTAGGCGTCTTCCCTGTGTTCCCTTTACATAATCATTGGCAGTGAAATGAGCGCCACAGACCTTGGTGTGTTTGATCATTTGGAAATTATCTCTCGTGATGTTGACGAGCCATCTAACCCATTTATTCAGTGTAAATGAGTACAAACTCACAAGAGACTTAAACCTCGCTAATACCAAAGACATTGTGATAGAACAATGTTGTGATGCACTTTTCTCTATTTTAAGAAAGAGGAAAACGTCTTATTTATTGTAAATCTGTCACAGTACATTAGCAGCTCTTCAGCACAGTATGTATTATTTTCAGTTCAGTTGTATAGAGACAGCACTACTACAATACTTTAGAGTTTACCAGTAATAAGTCTAATAGGAACACATCACAAACGGCGTATTGAATAGAGCCTACTGGAGTTACTGTCCTACATGACATCAAAGGGGGAGTAAAACAATGGAAGCTTTCTTTTGTCCTTTGTACCAAGAGCGCAGAAAAGAAATATGTTTGCTGCCTGATTTCTAAATGAAATAATCTTGGTCATAGTTCATTCAAAAAATGTTGCTATTATAATATAATTTTAAATATATATGATATATAAATATAATATTACAGTCAAATATATTTTGACAAAAAAATTGTCTTTGATTGTGACAACTAACAAACAAACAACACATTTTCGAGAATAAACAACACATCTCCAATACACAAACCATCAAACCTAAGTGAATGTTTCCAATTTCATTCATTCATCCATTCATTCGCCAAACTGCTTTATCCTACTACTAGGGTCACAGGGAGGCTGGAGCCTGTCTCAGCTGACTCGGAAGCGGGGTACACCCTGAACAGCTTGGCAGTACATTGCATGGCCCACACACACAACCATTCACACTCACACCTAGTGGACCACTTTAAACTCCAGCCTATGTACTTTACTAGCCAAATATACAACTGTACAGGGGCTGCCAAGCTAAAAGCAGCATACATGTACATATCCAGTAGCATAAACAGGGACATTAGCATGTTCTGTAAAATAAAGTAATGTGTCACTATCTATAAAAGCAGATATAGTTATAGTTGAAGTTAGTGTTGAGTCATTATTTCATGCTATGAAACCATATATAAACATGATATAAACTGGTTGTTATAATACTTAATAGGAAAGCATAGCAGAAAATCAGACTTTACCACTTTGTCCCTGACAACCAGATTATCTTTGTCTCTGGTGAAAAAAATGGAAGAAATTGGAAGAGAGTGCCATCTCATGTCACTATTTCACAAGGCTTTAAGTTCACTAGCAAGCAAAAAAATAAATAAAAAATTCACTAGCAAGCATGAACCTTCTTCATAGCAAAGATGTGCCTAGCGTCACTTCAGTTGTTCTAAGCTGAATGCAACAAATGATCTATAACCTCTAAATCCTTAAGTGAACATTGTCTGTCATTTTGAAGAGCTGGCTAAATTATAGGTGTAGGAAAGTGAAATGCCTTTATGTCAGGACTAACATCTTTAGGAAAGATAACATTCTCTTGAGTTGAACTACCTAAATATGTTCACAAAGATTTTCTGTGAACACTGTGTAGCATTTGGATGTAAGAATCACTGACACCTCAAACATGTCCGAACAGTTCGATAACATACCGTGTATCACTGCGTGGCCACTGAATTAAAGTGCACCTGTGATTACTGGTATGGTGATGAGAAGTAAGTGAATCCTTGTGAGATTTGACTGCTGTGAGAACTCGATTCACCCCGATTTAACCCAAACGTGCTGTGCATTTTGGTTTATAGGCAGCTATTACGTCAAACCCATAAATCTATGTAGGACAGAGCTGGAGTGCTGCAAAAAAATCTGAGGTGGGTATCTGGAGAGAGGAACAAAAAAAAAAAAAAAACACGGTTTGATAAATTTTCAGTGTTTCTGATTCAAGCTCGGGATATAGATCATACAGCACCCCTAAAGTAAGAATCTCCAACATTTTGCATGTTTATTTTATTGTATCTGAATTGATACTGACAGCTCTAGTGAATTTTCCACTTCTCTTTGTTGCTTCTTTTTCCGAAGGGAGAAAATGTTCCTTGGTACAGACGTAGTGGGTAGCCATGGATATTGCTTTACTAGGGTAAAACTAAGTTGTATCTTTATTGATCTCTATTGTTGTCTGACAAATTCTGCACTCAGCAGTCTTTCTATTTTGGCACACGTGACCACCATCAATGCAAGCTTACAAACCAAATATGCCATGTGAATAAAAAACATCACTACACCATACAGCTTTTTATTCATTCTTTTATTTATCATATATTTACTTAATATAGGGGCAGCACAGTGGTGTAGTGGTTAGCGCATCCGCCTCACAGCAAGAAGGTCCTGGGTTGGAGTCCCATGCTTGGGCGTATCTGTGTGGAGTTTGCATGTTCTCCCCGTGCTTGCGTAGGCTTCCTCCCACAGTCCAAATTAGGCTGCCTGCTTCAAATTGTTCATTGATGTAGATGTGAGTATAAATGGCTGTGTGTATTGCCCTGTGCTTGTCTAGCGAGCTGTTCAGAGTGCCTGTACCCTGCCTTCACCCAGTGATGGCTGAAATAGGCACAGTGTCCCTGCGACCCTAGTAATAGGATTAAACAGTTCAGTGAATGAGTGAATAATTTATATAATTTATAAAATTTCAGTAAATCAATTTGCAAATTTAATATGAATTAAAATAATAAAATAGGTGCTATTTTATGGGTGGTTTATGGGTGGGTTACATCATCAAGAACTAAGTTACCATAGAGATTTACGGGTTTTAAACATCATTTCTTTCAGTATTTCTGCTGTTTGTGCTTAAATATCTTAATCCTGGTGCATATATAGTTTCCCACTGAACAGGCAATAATTTAATTTAAAACTTTCAACACAAACTTGTCAATAAATGGCATGAATATTTTAAAATCCTACACTTGAGTATGGTAACTTTGGCCTTAATTATATCGTCATTCCGTGACTTAGTTTTTTCTAATAACTGCCCACAAAATCTGTAAAACAGAAGCTATCGGCCTAAAACTTTGCACACAGAAAGAAAGTAAGATTTGAATTAGATTAACTTTTAACAAGTGCTGTCTTCTCTGTCAAGTAGTTACAGAAATGTTATTAGTAAAATATTTAGCCATATATTGGCTGATCTCTATGCTACATTCTTGTTACGTTAGTGCATTTCCATATATCTCATCAAAACTATTTCACTTCCTGTCATACTGGAGAATACATAACTCAAAAAAGCTGTCAGTTATTGAATTAGAAGATGGAGAAAGGCAATTTGTATGCCTGTCACCACAGAATGGCATTGTGTCATTCAGTTAGGGCATCACAATGACAATAACAATTCCATATTGGACGACCTGAAACTATTTCCGAGTCATAAATGATCTCAATACAATATCCACAATGTCTGTAACAATGAATATATTCTGTAAGGGTGGAATTAATGTGAATATTTCAGAACATTTACAAAAAAAAGTTTTTTTTCATGTTTCATTCAGCTGAATAAAGATAACTAGTAATTGATTCTTTAGAACAGAACAAGTGTCAGACATAAAAGAATCCTGTGATTCTCGGAAACATCAAACTCTCTTTGACTGAAAGCCACACTGGAAGACTGGCTGCCCAAATATCAGTCTTTGGTTCAATGTAATATTAATATGCTATGTGACAGTGTGACTTTGCTTGGATGATTTAATAAACTTGCTTTGCTAGATGCCTGATGGACGGAAATCAAACAACACATTGGACAGATCAAATATTTTGTGCTGTGATTGCCAATCCTCTCCTTCTAATGATACTAAAAGTCCTGTAATTGAGACAATGGAAGGATAGAGAGGTACTACGGCTGCGTTTAGCCAATTGAAGGTTTGTGAGGAAATGCCATCACTGTGCTGCAGTCATCTGTGGTCCTGTCTTCATGGCATTTTATTATTCCTCCTTAAATTTCACTACTATTATCAACTTGTCCTTGTCACCTTCTTCACGAAGGCCATATGCAACAAAATAGCACCAGGGAACAGCAGTAAGTGTTATGCATTAGCATTGCTCATAGTTACAATGGAAAGAGCTGTTTTTATTTTTTTTTTATTATTTTTTTTAATATATAATATTTCTTTAATATACAGATGTAGGAACTGCCTAATATCAGAGCTCACGATAGATATCGCCGAGGCTGGTGTTATAAGACTAATACATGTCCTTTAAATGCTGAAATAACTTTAGCCCCGAAAGAAAGAAAGAAAGAAAGAAAGAAAGAAAGAAAGAAAGAAAGAAAGAAAGAAAGAAAGAAAGAAAGAAAGAAAGAATGAAAGAAGGAAGGAAGGAAGGAAGGAAGGAAGAAAGGAAAGAAAGAAAGAAATAAAGCTCCCCTAACAAAGAAGACCCACTGTTAATCTTTCCTGCTTTCACGATTAACATTGGGTCTTCTTTTTACCGACTTTCACTAGCTTATTTCTGCATCAATAATTTAATTATTTGTTTAAAGAGTTCATGTTCTGTGTTCCGTGTTTAAGATATGTTTGGTGTTGTATTGCTCGGCAAAAGTTTGTCTGCCTACCTGAGTTAGATTGTGTGGGGGTTTTTTTATTCTGTGCGAGTCTGAGCGTGGTGTATGAGCCGCTATTTTCTTTGCTTCAATTCTGTCATTTTATTTATTCATGTTTTATTTTATTTTATTTTTTATTGCTGCCCGTTACCATACAAGTCAGAGACATATAACAGCCAATCAGCATCAACTCTGGCACGGACATGGAATAACCATTAAAGTCATGTTCCATGAATATGGGGCACTGCTCAGGAGCACTGCTACAATGCATTCTGGGTAATCTCTGCTTCTCAAGTTATTGTAACTCTATGCCACAAAGTTAAATAAACATAATTTGAGTAAAGAAAATATATGATGAGCTTTTTTTCTGAAAAAGAGGCTTTAGCCAAAAGGAAATAGCAAGTGCAATTTTAGAACAGTGTGCTAAAAACACCATGGCAGGATACTGCTGAGACTCTGATGGCACTCTTAACTGCTTTAACAGTGGGGATTAGAGACATGCAGTGGGTAGATACTTAACACAGTATTACCTTATATTACTCAATAATATGTTATGGAAATCCATGTTTTCCCATAGTTGGAGAAAGAATAATGTCTGCTTTCATATTGGAAATTAACACAAAAAAATCCTAAAAATGCACTGCCAATTTCAAAAAGACTTTTTGTGTAATATAATGTGCCACAGTATGGTGGCTCAGTGGTTAGCACTGCCACCTCACAGCAAGAAGGTGCTGGGTGTGAAGCTTGCGGTGTACAAGGGCCTTTCTGTGTGGAGTTTGCATGTTCTTCCTATACTTCTCTGGGTTTTCTCCGAGTATTCCAGTTTCATGCCGTCCAAATACATGTACATTAGGTCAACTGACTTCTCGAAATTGCTCATAGGTGTAAATGTAATTGGTTGCTATTTTGTGTGTTATCACTGCAATAGACTGGCAACCCGTTCAAGGTATACCTCACCTCTTGCTCAAAGTCAGCTGAGATTGGCCCCAGCATCCCTCACAACCCTTAGCCATCCCCTAGCATTCCAACAGCATCTCCACCCTATTCCCTAGTGTCTGAATGCCATCTCCACTCCATCACTATGTGCCCTAACACTATACCAACCATGCATCTCCAAGTGGACCAAAACCTTACCCCCTACATATTCATATTTGTGCAAAAACATCATCCCATTATCATTTCAACATGCCCTAACACCATCACTACTCCTTCCTCACATAACCTATACCCATCTCTGTTTGCTTCAGCATGAAGTCATGTTTCAATATATTAATTATTTAAGCAATCATTTTCATTTAATTTCATTTCATTTTCTAAATCCCGATGCAAAGAGGCTGGGGCCCATCCCAGTCAAGTCTAGGCAAAGGTGGGGTACACCCTGAACAGCACGCTAATCCACTGCAGGACCAACACAGGCACACAAGCATTAACTCACATTCCCACTTGGCGCAGTGTGAAATAGTCAGTTAGCTTTATGTGCATGTTCTTCTTATATTTTCTTTTTGGAAAGATGGAAGTAGAGACGGAATGGAAATAAACTTTCATCCATCTATATACTGTTATACATCCACCCGAACCTGTCCCTTCCCAAGATGCTTAGCAGCCTACAAACATGGACACCTGTCTCTGACAGATCCACATTTGAATCAGTGTTTTATTTCCCAATTATAAAATTTAAAATACCAATATGCAGCCATTTTATATTAGCAGCAATGCTGTACACATGAGAAATCACAACAGAGCCATGTAACATGCATCTGGTGTAAAAGGTCACACTGATTAACAAGGGCGCTTTGTGTCTTGTGTACAATGGATTGCCTGTCTGGTACTCTTGCCATAGTAATTGTCACCATAGTATTCATTACCGTAGTCTTTATTACCATAGTATCTGTTACTATTTTGTGATTGTTATTGCATTTTGCACATCAACCTGTAATTCCGTATTTAACTGGAAGAGGTTTGAACGTATCTCTCTAATATTAACATTCATTTATTATCTTTCTTCCATTTTTTCAATTAAAGTTTACTGAGTTGTGTTTCGTTTCTTTTCAAAATGCATTATTAAGTCATGTTTTCATAAAAAGAGGCGGCTGGTTTCAGGTCCAGGCCTCGGGCATTTCTGTATGGACCTTGCATGTATTGCTTGTCTGGGTTACCTCCGGGCATTCAGGTTTCCTTCCACAGTCCATAGACATACACATACGCTAATCAGCTGCTCCAAATTGCCCCGAGGTGTGAGTGTGAAAGGTTGTGTGTGTGTTGGCCCTGCGATGGTCTGGCAAGCTATTCAGGGTGTACCCTGCCTTCGCCCAGTGTCGGCTGAGATAGCCTCCAGACTCCCCGTGACCCTAGTAGGAGTAAGTGGTTTGGCAAATTAGTGATGAGTAAGTGTTTTCCAAAAATATATGTTTAGGGAGAAATACATATTTAACCTAAAACTAAATTAGCTGACTAGGGACACTATAGTTGTGAAGCAAAATATTTAAAATCTGAAGCAGATGTTTTCTGGATTGCCAACACCTGAGGTTACCACGCTGACCAAAAGCGTGAGAGCCTGTGGTGATACACATATGGCAAGCTGGTCAGGTTGATGCATTACCACATTCTCTCAAGTATGGATCTTTGCTAATTACTAAATAATCTGTTTATTGCCATAATAAAACATTAGATTAACCATCTGGCTAGCATCACTTTGCCAAGATAATAATAATAATAATAATAATAATAATAATAATAATAATAATAATAATAATAATAATAATAATAATAATGCAATATTAAAATAAACATCAATCTGCAACAATGGCTTAAACGTAACACATGAACACAGAGCTGATCATTGGTGTCAAAACAACTAGATAATCTTGATCTCTTGACTGTGCTAGACTGAAATGAAAAATGTTTCACACATTCCTATCCTCACATATGCTGACATTTTTCCAGCCTCCAATCTCAGTTCTATTATGCTGACATGCAGTGGGGTGGAGGTGGGGGGGATAAAGGAATTGGCAAAGCAGGCAGGGTACCCCGAAGAACTCTGTCAGTGAAAAATGGACTCCACACTGCATGTGCTGAACTAGCTTCCACTAATGTGTTACATGGGCAAATTGCTGAGGACTCTTTTCCCATTTACATTCTCATAACACAGCTGAATCCTTCCAACGGCTCATTACTGCTGTTTAAAATGAGGAAAAAGGCGGCTTCTCAATCCAATAAAGGAGAATTGAGGCTTATTACACAAATGCGCAGCTAGTTGAGAGGCCGTCAGATATATTCCCCTAAGGAGGAGAGGTTTTCGGCACTAATCTAAAACAAAGACACATCATTTCACTTGAGCAGAGGAGAGAGAATAACCCTGGCTGCTGTCTGTAGTGGTGTGTAATTGAATTGAATGGCTCTTGCACTTTGACACATTATGCCAGATAACTCGAAGGACATACTGGTCATAAACTATGGATCTTACTTAGAATCTTTAAACAGGGACACAGGCTCTCAGTAATCCTTCAGACAAAGTTCTCATGAAGTGCACAGAAAGATGGACATATATTTGTTAATAAGTATGGATACAGCATACCAGGGACCCTCAGGGGACCATATCTGTTGTTTGGGCTATACACTAATGTAGTGTGACTGACTAATCAGTCGGCTGAGATAGGCGCCCAGCGTCACCGCGACCCTAATTAGGAATAAGCAGCTTAGAAAATGAATGAATGAATAATGCTTGAATCAAAACAAGAGACACTCACAGTTTGTCATGGTCACACTAGCAGATCTCATTTTGGTTTCTTTCCTTGAAGTATAAAGTATATTAAAACTAGAAATGTAGTCTTGTCACAGAACACTAACTGCATCCTCCATGTGGTCAACTGCACCCTCTATTGGGTTAACAGTTTCGATAGACTGGTAGGGCTTGCCGTATGGACCATTCAACATAAATATAAAATAAATCCATAAAGAACAGGCAATGCAAGTGTGTTAACAAGAAGTGTCTGTGGGGGCGGCGAATATGGACAGCCCCTGAAATCATAGTATCCCTGACGCTTCTCAGAGGATACAATTCTGAATTAGTGTGCAACCACACCTTTACAGAGCTGGTTTTCTTATGTGTCTGTGCAGAATGTCCTAATCTCTGGAAGAGTATGCTCCAAATTCTCTGTTATCTTCACGGCAGTATCAGTTCGGTTAGAAGTGCACAGCACACCTGACCAGTCTCTGTCAAGGTTAAAATGTGTAAATATAAGCTCGGAAAATTCTTGTTTTAGTTTGCTTTTTATTATACTTCTGTACAGTACTACCACAACCCTGAAAGGGTTAAAAGAGACACCGTTACACAGTTCTAAGGCTGTACAGCTTCTTGCAGTTGCACTGAAACAAACATTTTGAAAATAAACCATAAAAATCTAATTTTATGTTGCTTTTATTGCCATGCAGTACATACTTAAAAAATGATGTACCTCAGGCTGAACTGAAGAGCTCCTTGGATGTTCTAACCCTCCTTGCCTTTGGTGCATAATTGGTCAATATTTTGTTGTGTATCCCTTGCTTGCAATAACTGCACCAAGCTGGCACCCCACTAACATCACTGTACTGCTGAATTTTTCTTTCATAATGCTTTTCCAGGCTTGTACTTCTTTCAGTGGATGTTTCTGTCCAGTCTCCTATTAAGGAAGTGAAAATGCGATGAGGTCTGATGAATGACATGGTCAAAAAGCATCCAATTTTCCCCCAGTGAAGTCCATTCTTGTGGCAGTATGTCTTGGGTGACTGTCTTGCTGCATGACGAAGATCTTAACTAGATTTGATGCATTTCTTTGTAAACAGGTGGACAGAATGTTTTTATTGACTTGTGAATCCAGCTTCCATCATGAGTTACATCATCAGTAAAGATTAGTGAACCTTTTGCAGAAGCAGCTGTGCAAGTCCAAGCATAACACTCTCTTTATTTACCCTTTAACAACAAATGCATTTTTCAGAGGCAAAATCCAGGGCTCAAAGTAAGCCCATCACAGGACCAATACACACAACCCTTCACACTCATACCTGGGGCAAATTGCAACAGCCAATTAGCCTAAATGTGCATGTCTCTGGACTGTGGGAGGAAACTGGAGTACCCAGAATAAACCCGCACAAGCTCTGGGAAAACATACAAACTCCACACAAAAACATCCTCATAAGGCACAGGGCTCGAACCCAGGTCCTTCTTGCTGTAAAACATTCGTGCTAACCACTATGTCACCTGGCCAGTAGAGGGTGCCGCCCCATATGAATATCGACATGGAAATTTATTTAAATATGATAAATACGTTTTAGATAAAACAAATAGATTTAGATACTACAAAATAATGTTTAGCATTTTAGCATCTGTCAAACAGCCATTATTGTTTTTAAATGGTATTGCTTGTTGTCCGAATTTGAATCAGTCTGAACGCATACTTCTTTGCTGAAGGGCGCCGGCCTGATGATAACTGGAGACTGTCAAACTTTTAGTTAGCAGGTGATCTGAGGCTGTATTTTATGCCGAATTAGCATTGTTTTACTTTTCTTTAATCTGATGAGATTGGACAGTTCTTGTCGGTGTCAATCATGTTCACAGACCCCATGTTGACTGTCACTTGTTAATCTCATCTTTTGCGACTGAGAGAGCTGAGCAAGATGGTGAATGCGAGCGAAACTACAGAAAACAAACAAAACTCGGTTTTGTCGTTACAAAACTACCCATTTTCTAGACGTTCACTGGAAAAACAAAGGAAAATAAAGGAGCTTGGTCCAGACTGACCCGATTTACAGATCAGCAGCAGACAAGTGACCGCGGTCAAGCGTACACCCGGTGCTTCTTCTGCGCCTGATATGATAAATTGATAAATATGATATTGGCTAGCTGGATGTGGCGTGAGTAATGCCTTTTACTGCTTTCCCTGCCTGTTGTTTCAAAGTGTCGGCACCGAAACCTTGTGGACATGGACTGGTGTAAGAGACCTAAAGCACATGTCAGAAAAATGTAAACGGAACAAAAATAGCAGGAGCCATCTGGATACACACTCCTAAAAATACTCATCACACCCATGACCACTGCGGAAGCTGAGCGGTGCTTCTCAACTTTGAAAAGAATTCAAACTTTTCTCAGAAACACAATGGTCCAAGAGAGACTGAATGCATTGGCCATGCTGTCCATGGAAAAGAGACTGGAGACTGAGATGGCTGACTTTAACCAGAAAGTCATAGAGAAATTTGCAGGACAGAAGGAAAGAAGGGCAAAAAAAAAAAAAAAGTGTAACATAGGGAAAAAAAAATATGTTTAAGTAGTGCCATTGGCCAATGGTTAGACATTCCAAAGATGTGTTGGTTTGAGATTTGAGATGGTTTTTTTTGTTTTTCTGCTTAACTATCTTCCATTTATTTTTGGTATTTTTTAAACATGAAAATCTCAGTTAGATATTGGTGGACTATCTTTATCATTACTGGTTTTTATTTTAGTTTGTGTATAAACTACAATTAATGTAGTGATAATTACAATGATCTATGGACATGGGGACATGGGAGAAACAGCCTTTATTCATAATAAAACAGGGAACAAACCCTGATTAAATCTGTAGGATACGTTCTCTTTCTTATTAACACTGTGACTGTGTGGACATTATAGCGGCTGTCAGGTGTGCAGTGCCAGGATAAATTGCAAACACTCCCCCGACCCCCAAGTATGATGGCTTTGATTTTCCACTAATTTTTTGATCATTTCAGCTTGGTGAATTGGTGTAGTGGTGGCTTGCGATCTGTGAAACAGGCGAAGCACTACATCATAAAATTTGTCAATTATTGAATCATGTTATTTATATGAAAGTTCTTATGTACACTCTGTGAGTTTAGACAAAACACCCTGAGTTGGTTTCATTAAAAGTCCAGCAGTTCATTCTCTTTTTATCACTTCTAGTCAGCCTGCTCACCTTCTCACACCAGGAGAGTTTATGACCACTTATTTTTCCTGACTACTGAACAAAATCAATCGTGGTTGCTGTTAAATTCTAAGTCTCTTGTATTGCCTGTCATCAAACACAGCTAGCTAACAAACTTTACTAAACCATCTAAACTAAAATAAGGTGCAAACTCAAGAACAAGAACTATATTCATGTTTTTATAACACAGAGATTTAGACCCTGCAGAAAAGCGAAGCTCCCGTATGATTTCCCTTACTTGACAAGTTTTTCATGAGAACTCTCAAACCCCATACACGTATCCTATGTATATCAAGATTAATTCATTTTAATAGCTTGTTTATAGAAGGGAATGAAAATGATGGAACCAAACACACCATCTTAGTCTAGAGACTATTATATGTCTCTTTTTCTCTATATTGCTCTCTCCCAGAAAACTTTTTTTGAGATATAAAAATTTCAAAGAATAACACAGGGTTCCCATGTGTACACGCACACAGGAGGACGGAGGGACGGACGGATGGACGGACGGATGCTATAGGTTTTTCTTGACGTTCCAAAACCAACTCGATGGTTAGACGCTTTTTTCTTATCAATGGTGATCTACTTGCGCAGAGTGAAGCGGGAGGTCTGCCATAATGGGACATGTACAAATAAAAAACGTATATTATAAAGCTGGCAAAAACAGACTACAAGAAGCTAAACTATATGCCCAACAAAACTTGAGAAGCTTTTGTGCCACTGTCAGTCAAAAAAGAGGTTCCAGCCACTTTGACAGTTCTTCCAATCATCATACAGCAGCCCAGCGTCCTGACCCACCCACTGGGACGTGTTTCAAGCATTGACCAAATAAGCAGAGCGTATCCTGAATGCCAAAAGACTTAAGAGAAACTGTGCGTCAATAGATTTTAATGGATTGCTCTCTTTGTAACATTAACAGCACATATTTGACAAAATCTTTAGTGACATTTTAGAGGAAGCTGAGCTTCCCTTGAGCAGTAACCACTGAATTGGTGAGAGTATTGACCCCAGTTTTTCATTTGTAAACAATATGTGACCCATCTCATCAAATCAGGTATTAAATTGCATTATGAGCTATACGAATTATGAATATTTCCATATTCCTGACTCAGTAATCTCCGTTTCGTACCAAAATCATTTATGTAGCATGTCTGCCTGCTGGGATATAGCCAATAAAATATTTATACAGGGAATTTAAATTTAAAAACTTTGAGAGAGAAAAAACAGGTTAGAACCAATGAACTTCAAACACCATGAAATTATTCAAATGCATTAAAAGAATCATGCTAACAGTTTTTTTTTTAATTTTTATATTTATGCAGATTTCTAGTAGCAAAAATTTTCCAAACAGGTGAAATTCATTTTAAACTGACCAAACACGTTCGACTGGCTCATGAATGGGTGAAATAATGACATTCTTATTGTTTTCTCTGGATAATTGGCACTGATAAAAAGAAGTGTGGGCGGGGTCAGGATTTATAAAGGCGGCGACGCCCACTCGAACCTAACGTTGCTAAATTTTGCTCCTTGCAAATTAACTGAGTCGATTTCTTTATTTTCTGTATGGGTTTTTTTTCTTTTTTTGGGCTGCAGCCATTTTCTTTCTCATAGCTCAAAACTGGCCCATGTGATTTAATATCTGATTCGATGTGACGAGTCACATCTTACTAGGATAGCCTTGTTTCATTTCAGAAATATTAAATTAAAAATATTAAATATATTAATATTTAAATAATAAATAAATCAATACAATTAAAATAAGTTCTTAAATAATATTTCAACATTTTTTAATGATATTAGTAAAACCTGTGCTGTAAATAGAATAATAAAATATTTTGAATTTATATTAATTTCATTCCGGAGAAAACAGTTGACCGTTCTGAATGATCCATTCTTGCTTTTTGACCATTTGTTTCCAAAAATTATATATATATTATATATATATATATATATATATAAATAATTATACAAATGACTGGTGAGTGACTCACTGTACAAATCACTGTCAGTGTACAGTGTTCTTGGACATCACTAAGGAATAAAACTTTAATTAGAGGAATTCATATTGCTGGAAATCTGCAAGTGATTTTTGTTCTGTTCTTACCAAGTTAGATTTACCCAATCATTTTTACCCCAACTGTGTGCACCGAGAGGCAGAATCAGTAGAACATATGGTGCGATATCATCACCTCCAACACCCGGCATGCACAGGGACAGACGCCTGCGCTGCTCTCCTTCATCACTCAGCACTGATCTGTTTCTTTCAGCCTAAAAAGCTGTTAATTCCTCCTGCTCTTCTCTGCTCTCACCTGACTCACTTCATACAGTGCATACGGACTGAGAACACTCTTAACTGCCAGACACCAAACCCAAACTTTACACCAAACATTTAAAGACCCTTTAATAAAATGTCTTCCACTTAACAAATTACTTACAATAACAAATATCTTTAGGAGGATAAAGAATGGGGAAAAATGCACACTGCATGCATCCAGTAAAATTACACAGTGCTGAAGAGCAAAGCTTTCAAAAATATACAATTAGTCTAATGTGCATGTCTTTGGACTGTGGGAGGAAACGGAAACACCCGGAGGAAAACCACACAAGCATGGGAAGAACATGCAAAACACACATAATGAACTTTCTTGCTGTGAGGCGGAAGTGCTAACCACTAAGCCACTGTGTCACTTCCATCATTACCATGTAGAGAATAAATTCAGGTAGAGTGGTCTAAAACAAACAGCATCGAATTAACAACAAACGGCAATCATTCTGAAGTATGTTCTTCTTCTTATACCACACCAGTTTAACAAGATAAAAAAAACAACAACACCTTGTTAATCAACAACGCATCATTGTAGCTACATTTAGTCATGTGAGACATCCTCAAGAACAAGTTCCTTCCTGTTACCACCTACAGTGCACTCCACGATTATTGGCACCTCTTGTAAAGATGAGTAGAATGAGTTATAAAAAAAATCCACCTTTTAATGGAGCAACTTCATCTCACAGTGAAAATAATGAGTAAAATCAAACTTCAATTAAAATAAATTTGTTCAGAAAGAGGTAAATCCCTCATCAAGAATTATATATATTTTTTTAAAAGGTGGCTAAATTATTGGCATCCCTGGAAATTATATTGCGCGTAATGTAATTGAATCATATTTCCATTTTAATAGTAATTTTTTGGTGTTGAATGGAGTGTATAGAAACTTTAAGAAATAGTCCATGACTTCCTGATTAATTACAGTACAAATATGGGGGGACACAGAAGCCAAATTCCCTGGGTCATCCATCAACATAGGAAAGATAACAGAACACACAAACCAAATAAGGGAGGGGTGGGTTTACCTTCAAGTCAGAGAATGGTTATAAAAACAATATATCTGAAAAGGTACGCCCCTGGAATGCCCACTCATACTGTTAAAGCAATGATAAAAAAGTGGACATCAACCGTAACTGTCACAAATTTGTCTGGAAGAGGACCATAGTTTAGTTTGTCTCCATGTGCAGGGAGGAGGATGGTAAAAGAGAGAGAATAACACAAGGATTACTGTTTGTGAATTAAAAGATAAAGTAAACTCTTCGGGATAACAGGTCTTTAAACCCACCATTGAATGCCACCTCCATGCCAGCAGAGTATTTGGAGGGTTAACGACCCACCTACTATACATATATATTTTTATATATGCTCATTTCTTATGACTTTTGGAACATTGAAATAAATGTAAAAGAAAATTCATTCCATGTTAAAATAAAGGTATTCAACTCATGTTTATGTATCTCGATGGCTGTATCCTAAAAGCCTATACACTACATATATTTGTGCACCAAATTAAGACTAAACCAGTGCCTTCGACACTACACAAAGGATGAGAGACCCTTGCTAAATGTGGTTCACTGGAGCTGGTTACAAATTTTTCAAATTATTTATTATCATGAAAAACTGCATAAATAGGTGATTCTACAAACCAGAATCGCAATGGAGTGGTAAGTACCTCATGACTTTACTTTTCTTTCATGTCTTGCAAGCACTTTGCAGGGCGCAATTTAGACATGTATCCCGTCAAACTGAAATCTCACAGCACGATAGATTGAACACGTCTCAAAAGCAGAAGCAATTTACTGACAAAAGCAGCTAAAGTAAGAATACTGACTAACACTAAAAAAACAAAAACACGCTTTTAACTCTAACAGCCTGCGGCCACTACCATGGCACTTTCCTCCTCTTGTGCACATATCCAAAACTCAAAGTGCTAAAGAGGCACTCGAATGACCCAATCTATCAAAAATAATCCCACATAGAAAAAAATTATTTTCTAAAACAGAATTCTAGTACAAAATTATAACTTCTATTCAACAAAGGAAAAATTTGACTAGTAATCGATAAATTTCACCTCTGTTTGATTTCTTAACAAGATGAACAGTCAAAGTTCAGCACATGTGTAGTATACATGACCCAGCTGATTTAAGAAAAAGACTTTACTGTCACCTAAGCACATATGTAAGTGTCTGAAAGTGAAACACTACCACAACTTTCACTGGAAGAGTGTTCTACGACCTGATGAAACAAAACAGTAGCTTTTTGTTAATAAAGCCTCAGGGCGGGTTTGAAGTAACAAAAGATGGCTATATTAAGGAAGTGAACCTTACCCCAACTGATATTGTGGAAGTACTGTGATGTTCTGATGCTGTTTTTTCCTACAAATCCCTGTTAGGGTATATGGAACCATGGACTCCATGAAATATCAGGACACTTTGAATCAAAATCTGGCTTCCTTTGCCAGGAAACTAAAACTGGGTCATCATTGGAGCAGGACAAACATCTACAGCATATTTCCAGATCAACCCAAAAATAGTTAGCTGACCAAAGAATCAAGCTTCAGCCTTAAGAGATCTCAGTCCCTTGACTTGTACCCTATTGAAAACCTGCGGGGAGAGCTGAAGAGAAGTGGAACATTTGGAGGAACCTGGAACATTTGGAGGGATATTGTAAAAAAAAGGAATGGTCTCAGATGCCACGCTCTGTATTCTCAAGCCTTATAAATGACGCAATGCTATTTTATTGGCTAAAGGAGGTTGTACAAAGTATAACATTTTACATTTATGGCATTTGGCAGATGCCCTTACCCAAAGGGGGTCATATTTTTTATTTCATTCATACAACTGAGCAGTTGATGGTTAAGGGCCTTGTCAAGGGCCCAACAGTAGCAGATCGGTGGTACTGGACTTGAACACCCAACTCACCACTGCCCAATTCAGGTGTTCCAATAATTGTGGTACGTTTTGTGATGAGGGATTTGACCCTTTTTACAATTTTTTTTATGGGTTTTATAAATCTTGTAGAGGAACAGTATATTTTATTCACTTTAAACAGTTTTAAATGTCCTCTGTCCTGAACACTCTCTCATAGCAGAAAACTTACTAACTGTTACAAAGCAGATAATAAATTAACTCCTTACAGAATCTCCATACAGAATGCCTCACCTTCATTTTTCATGATAACAAAGGATGGGATGAATCATTATTTATTTTGCTTTGGAACCTCAGGTGTAAGGCGCACCACCTCAGCGGGCGGCACAGTGGCAGAGTTTTTAGCACGTACGCCTCACAGCAAGAAGGTCCTCGGTTCAAGTCCTGGGCCTGGCAAGGGCATTTCTGTGTAGAGTTTGCATGTTCTGTGCATGCCTGTGTGGGTTTTTTGAAGGCACTCTGGTTTCTTCCCACAGTCTAAAGACATGCACATTAGGCTAATGTGCTGTTCCAAATTGCCCCTACGTGTGAGTGTGAATAGTTGTGTGTGTGTGTGTGTGTGTGTGTGTGTGTGTGTGTGTGTGTGTTGGCCCTGCGATGGACTGGCGAACTGTTCAGGGTGTACCCAGCCTTTGGCCACAGTTGGCTGAGATAGGCTCCAGCCTCCCTGTGGCTCGAGTAGGATAAAGCAGTTCATCAAACGAATGAATGAAGGTGAGTATTTGACTTGAGCAGTAGTGTTACTCATTTATGAAGCTCTGAAGAATTGGATGTGTTTGGTACCTGTAAGTCTTTCAGATAAGACTTAGATAAATGGCCTGTTGAAACATTTGGTTACTTGGAAAAGCTTTTTAATAATCAGTGTCCACATCAATAGTTTACTTCTGATTTTTATTTAATTTGCTAGCTTTTAAGTTAACATATTAATCTTACAGGGACAGTGGTGTACCGGTGGTAGGGTGCTGGATTACTGATCCCAAGGTCGGGGGTTCAAGCACCACTATCAATGGGTTCTCACTGCTGTCCTCCCAGTGCAGCTAACTGGGTTATCAAATGCCGGCCATGTCTCTCACTGTTTGTGGTGAGAGGCATGTAAAAGAATCGAGTAGGCTGCATAGCCGTCAGCGTATTTCTGCCCTGCGATGGCCTGGCGAGCTGTCCAGGGTGTACTCAGCAATCCCCCAGAGTCGGCTGAGATGGGTGCCAACCTCCCCGCGACCCTAATTAGGATTAAGCGCTTCAGTAAATGAATGAATGATGCATATTAATCTTACCTGACATCCTGAAAAGCATCCATTTCACTAAAGCCTCATAACGAACCATTTCTTTGGTGAAAGATGGGTAAAGATACAAGTCCTCTTTTTTAGAAGTCAGTAGATATATTGCCCCACCGTACTCCAATAACTTCAATTGCCAAACTCTGCTGATCAAGTGTAATACTCCTTCTCTTCCAATTACAACCTGTACTGTACTTTGAGCATATTACTACTCATATTATACTAGAATTGTCATCATTATCATCTTCTTCTGCTTGATCCGGGGTCGGGTCGCGGGAGCAGCAGCCTAAGCAGTGAGGTGCAGACGTCCCTCTCCCCAACCACTTCCTCCAGCTCTTCCGGACACACACACACA